>JAVCKT010096543.1:0-12910 GCA_032273925.1 Rhynchotus rufescens
AACTTGGGCGCGGGGGGGGGGGGGGGGGGCGCCCCGCCGAGCGAGCCGCGGCCTCCGCGGCGGAGGCGGCGGGAAGGAGAAGGGCGAAGGGGCCCGACGCCCCCACCGCCGTCCCGCGGCAGCCGCCCCCGGTAAGGCTGGCGGAGGCGGGACTCGAACTCGCGGCTTCTCCCGCAGCACCCGCAGCGCGCACCGTACTAGGAGCCGCCGGCCCCCAAGCGGCGGCTTTTCAGCGGGGCAGCCTAGCCCGCCCGCCCGCCGCGCCCGCCCTCCGGCCTCCCGCGGCCAATGGCAGCTCCGCGCCCACCGCTCCCACTGGCTCCGCGCCGCGTCCGTCAACATTCCAGCGCTCCCCCCCGCCCTCTCCCTTCCCGCCCCACCCGCCTTCCCAGCCAAGCTCGGTTGCGCGGGCGCTGGTTTCCCAGCGCTGCGATGACGTCAGACATTCTGGAGTCCATATAAGGCGATGATTAAAGCCGGGATAGCGGCTGGGAAGGCGGGCGGGGGCGGCGGGATTCCTGCGCGCGGGCCGCCTTTCCCAGCCCGGCGCCCCGGGGCTCTCGGGAGCGTTGCCCGCGCCCCGCGGGGCGGTGCCTGGCCTCGCCTCGCCGGGGAGCGCGCGCCCGGCGGCGGTTGGTGGAGGGGGGTCAACGGCCGAGGCCAACGGTCGCTTCGAGAAGGTTCCCTCGGGGAGCGCCCCTCCTCGGCGGAGGGAGCGTCCCGCGCGGGCGGCCGCGCCCTGGGGCCGCTGGCGGCGGTGCGTGCGGCCGGCCCGTTTTGTTTGCGCTTCTAGTGGCTATTCAGGGGGACGGGTCGGGTTTAGTTTCCATGCGGTACTGCCTAGTTTTGTTTGGAAACAGGTTTAACTGGAGGTCTGGTAACAGATAACCCAGTTCTTTACTCGTGTTCAAGGTATACTTAAAATAATCAGTTTTTTAGCAGTAATGAATGTATGAAGACACCTTCTGCAGTGTAAATGCACTGTATGTTATTAGCTATATCCTGTTGTACTTTTCCTAAGACACGTGTTCCTGGTAAGGCCTCTTTAGTGTATTAGGAATTACGGAGTATACTTAAATTCTTCTGCATAGTAATGTGCAGCAGCTGGCGATTGCAAAAAGCAATTGGTCTGTGCTATGGACCGGGCAGCTGCTAAACTCTGCTGTGTGGAAGCATGCAGCCCCAAAACCCTTTTATTTAATCTCTTGTGGAATTTGCATGCGAGCTAAGTTTTCTGATTGCTTGGATCTGCCATCGTGTTTACTGGGTTGTAGCTGAAATCTGTACGTATATATAAAAGACTAACAACAAAAAAAGTTCTTTGATCATTGTAAAAGGTTGCAGTAGTTCTAATAGGTACCACTGCTGATAGGCAAATTATATTATGGAAGAACACATGGGTATTTTTGGCAACCTTCTGAAAGCCTTTACCTCCAAGGTGGAAACCTGTGTGTTTGTGCATATGGGGATCAGGCGGTATTAAGAGTTTAGCTACAGAATGTGAGTCGTATTGGCACAAATTCTGTAAATGCAAAAATTATCTTTTATTTTCTGCACTGCGTGACTGTAGTGAACAGACGGTAGTGGGTCCATCACTGAAATTCTCTGCTTATTTTTGTCTATCTGTGATTTTTAAAGCCAGTAAAAGTAAGAAGGGAACAGTTATCATTATATTTAGCATTGCTTTTTTTTCCTTAAGTGCTTTATTTACATTGATTCTTTTTTTTTTTTTTTCTTCAGTATTCAAATCTGCCACAATGATATCATATGAATAGCAGCAGGTATTTATTTTTTTAACCAGATTCTTTTGCCCTTTACAGCATTCTATATCTGTAATTACACATTAATTATGTTCCTACTGTGAGATTGCTTCTCCAGCTTATAGTTTTATTAATTCTGCAGGTCTTAGCAGATGGTTATAAGATAATGAGAGATTTTAATCACAATATTTGCTCTTTATTGAGCCCAAGATAGAAACATGTGAAAACATATGAATTATTACTTGAGTTACTTCCAGCATGGCTTTGCACAATGCATTGGTGTTTAAAAAAAAAAAAAAAAAAAAAAAAAAAGCTGAATCTCTTTCTGTTCCATACACTCAAAATCTTATTACTAAGTAGTAATATTGATTATTAGTGTTACAGTGATGCTAAGGATCCTAACCAAGATGAAGTGATTAGATTGAAAGGATTATTTTGTAAGATGCTCTCTTCATGTTTGTGCAGAGCTCAGGTCAGTTCACTTAAACCCATTATTCAAAGAATTTTATGCTACCTGACTTGTGCTTACACGAATCTCTGTTGAATTCAAAAGTAAACTTTCTCTCTGTCCTAGGTCATCACTTAATAAATTACCTGGATGGAAAAAAAAACGCTGTGGACACAATCTTATGTTCTCTATTTTTAAAAATGGGGCTACACAAGAACATGAAAGAGTGTACTGTATCTCAATCCAGATTAGACTGGAAGTATTAAATATTCTTTGCTACATCTACTGAGCATACAAATCCCTAAATATCCCTGGCATAAAATAAGTCCATGTTGGGCAGGTAGGCGTTTTTAACTTTGTTACTCTAGTGCAGTAGTTTCATGCTCTGTGTGGTTTTGGCTTTCTGTACTCGCAGCATGGCTTCAATAGGACAGTGGTGTTATTTCTGGTGCCTTTCTTGAATGAATTAAAGAAATCTTTACTTCCACTTAAGTTAGATGTATGATACAGAAGTAATAGGCTGGAGAGAAGAGGGCGAGCGCTGCATACTAAGCAGCAGCGTGGCTACGATGTGGTCTCTAGGGCAAGGTCCTTGGGAGGGCTCCACGTACCCATGTGTGCTGCAGTGGGGCACACAGTGTGACAAACTGCAACAGAAACATTTTCCAAAAAGTTTGAACTTGCAATTGCGTATAATTAGGAGGTAGCATGAAAACTTCAGTTAAGCCTGTGACTCCTTTTTGCACTTAATTATGTTTCCCGGTAAGTCTTCTGGGCATTAGGTATCCCCAGCACAGGTGAATTAGGTTTTCTAGGCATTAGCTTGTGTGTGCTGAGTTGCTTCTCTGGCAGGACCTGATGGTGCTCCTTGACTGCACCTGTTTCCAATTTGTCTGAAGAATGTGTCAATTAACTGCCTTAAAGCTTATTTAAATGCTGTGAATGGATTGGTATTTTGCATATGCTGGATTTCATTACTGTCTTAATCCTCTGAAGATTTAAACAAAGAGAATCTAAGGGTTTGAGTCTTTATCAACATATTGTAGGCTGTTGGTGGTCAGTGCACATAGGGCTATAAGGTCAGCACACTCTGTGCTTCCATCTTATTGAGCCATTAACCTCGGATAGTCTAAGAATTAAGTGGTGGATGATTCATGGAGTCTTTAAAATCAAAAGAACTTTCCCTGCTTCAGCAGTGATGTCTGGCTTAAACACAAGTTGCAAGTTAAATATGGTTTTGAAGTTGAATGGCATTACTTCAGTGTATACTATTTATATGTTGTTATTATATATGCTAATATTGCATGCTTTGTATTCTATTAATGGTAAATACTATAAAAAGGGTACATTTAAAACCTAAAAACAGAACCAAACCTAACACCCTAGGGAAAGGAAAGAAGTGGTTATTAAGGAACTACAGCAGTATAACTTAATTACATTAATCTGTCAGTGTGCCTTGGTAATAAAGATGACTTTTACCATGAGGCCAGCTTAGCTTCTCTTCACTTGTGTCTTGGCTGATGGAACATTATTTTAGAAACTTATGTGCTCGGAAATGTAAGGAGATCAACCCACTGTGTTTTTTTTCCTACACTGACTAATCATTAGTCACTCAGAGCTGCATAAGAGCAGCCAGTCTGTGATTCCGCAGCTGCTTTCTGCTGTGGTGTTAGGTGTAATGGGCTTGGATCGCAGAGATGCTGCCCATGTGGTATCTTCTCCAGGAGGGTTCTTGCTGGGAGGTGCACTCAGCTGTGTAGCGTCCACCAGGAAGCCAAAATAGAATTTTTTTTCTCATCTTTGAGTTATTGTGCCAACTGTTCTGAGTTCAGAATGTTTTAGTAACCGCAGTGCATTCTGAAGTGGTTTATATAGGAGTAGCACAACAATTTTAACTGTGTATTCAGTGATTTTAATTGTAAGTCAACCAGTGTTTTTAAGAACAGAAAACAGATGTGGAAAATATGAATGCTGTTCATATTCATATAAATGCTTCTTCTAGAGACTGATGACTAGCAGGGAGGATCCAAAAAAATGGATTTTCATACTTTTGAAAAATTCCATATGTGTATATATGAAGTACCTATGCATGTGGAAGGCGTGTGCGATAGCTTAGATTGCAATGTTATTTATATTGCAGTGTTAGCAGATAGAGAAGCTTACTGCCATCAGCAAGTACTAAATGGCCAATTTATGCAATACTCAGAAAATTGCTAGACAGCACCAAATTTCTGCATATATTTATATACTCTTTTTGCATACAATGGAAATATCAATCTGTAGAATAAATCATGTTGAAGTATTTGAGTATCTTGTCTGCAATTTATCTAATAATTTGGTTGGCAAACATTTCCAGCTTTCCAGGCCTTGGAGGTGCTTCAAATAAAGAAAACCTCTTATGCAAGCACTTCGTCCTTCCTGCAAAAAGATGCCAAGCTTAGGATTAGTTTCATGTAATTGGACCTTATACTTACAAGTCAAATTCAGTAGGACTCATTTTAAGGTTCCTCTGTACATGTGGACCTTTTCTTGTCTGTTCCTTATAAAAACACAGAGGTGTCCTAGATCGGGTGTATTCAGTGCTGTCCCACTCATAGGCTTAAAGATACTTAGTGCTTCAAGAGGAGAGTTTTTATGCTCTTGTAAATGGGAGATTCCAGACTTCATGTTGATCTGTGCAACTTCCCTGAATTGGAAAAAACAATGTCCTCATAATATTTTATGTCCATAAGAAGAGTTTCAGAAGCCTTTTAAGTATACAGAAACTATGCTGTTTGTTCTTAGTGTCCTCTGCAGCTAGATGAATGGTTAGTAAGAATTAAATTGTGCATATGGAAGAACTCTGTGCTTTGCCTCACTGTTTGGTGGAAGTAAGTGTAGGTGATGCAGATTTTACCCTGTTATATCAGTGAGGCTACCTATGAGAATACTGAGGGACAGGAATGAGAAATTTATAAACCTTTTCCTAAATGAGCTTGGCTATGAATCATTAGTTCTGTGAAATGTTTTAGAATCATTCCTAAGAAAGGTATTATGTTGCATATGATATCATGTATTCACTAACCGAAGGGAAAACATGATTAATCAAAACTTTTCCTTTGAAACAAGTGGACGTTTAAATTCTGCTGTGTTTAAGTTGCTGGAAGGTAAGTAGCAAAAAGTAAGGATTACTAAATCTTCCTGTAGTTGCTCCAGGAGTTCTGGGATGAAATGAAATCTGGAATTCTTGAACTTTATGTATCAAAAATGCAGATAAATACATCCTATTTGACTATGTGGATCTGCAGTTGTGTTCTCTCAGTGTTGCAAATTGATTATGGTACAGAGTGGTAAATTGTGTGCAAAATACTGCCAAATGAGGGGCAATAGCCTCAGCAGTGCTACACTGTGCAAGGCATGCTGTGCTTGTGAATAACTTCTCTCCTTTGAGACAGATTTTCTGCATTCACAGAGTTTTTCTCCCAAAGTGTTTGGGCCAGGCTAGACTCGCATTTTTTGTTCATACTGTATTTGATTTACATCAGCTGAAGGAAATGGTAATGTGCAACAGTGGTGGTGGAATTTAAACAGAAATCCACAGGGGATCTCCATCTTCCCGGCCAACTTCCAAATATGGGAGAAGAGAAGCAGCCCTAGCAGCCTGGGAAGGCGTCCTCAGGCTCCGTTGGGCTTCGTGAGCCTCTTGGAACTGGTTCAGAAAGGTGGCTGCTGTAATGCTTTAGTCAGAATAAGGGAATGAACTACGGCGAGTGCGGTAGCAGAAAGAAGTGGTGCAGAACTTTAACTGTATAGAGGCTGAAGTGCAGTTTGCTTCCATTGCTGTTTTCAGTATGCGGAGTGTTCCTCTGTCCGAACTGACATGTTTATCCATATTCGGGCTGGCCCCACTCCACTGGGGCTGCAAATCATCAGGAGGACTCATAAGGAGAATGCTTGTGAGAAGATTAATGGGACTTACTGGGTTGGAAAACTGGGTTGGAAAACTGTCAGAACAGGCTCCTAAGTTAAATCCACCAAAATTTAGGCTCTCCATTCTGCACATCCTAGCTCAAAAGCTTTAAAAAGACTTATACTACATGTTAAATATAGGAAGGAGCTTTCCAAAAAAGTCTCCAGGAAAGCAGAACTTCAGCAGCTTCTAACTAGTAGCTGGTAGTCACCTGTGTTTGGTGTGGCAGATATTCCCAGCTTCTGACTTGTTCAAGCGGTGGTGGCAGCGGCAGGGCGGCGAGGCTCGCAGGCCGGAGGAGCGCAGAGCCAAACCAGCAAGGGCAGATCCGACACCCTGAAGGCCTGTGGAGCAGTTTGCTCTTCTCGTGAGTCACTGTTTACAGAATACTTTGTAAGTGGTACCCTTACTGGCTGCATCATAGGCTGAGTTCAAGCCCTTTTGAAAGGATGAGGAGTCAACCTGGCTTTTGGAAATGATCTGGGAAAATGAAGCCAATGTCTTATAAATTGAACTACCATTTAAATAAAAAACTCATATGGAGGCGAGGAGACTTTTTATGGAAGAAAATAAACTGTAGGCCACTTTCTCTTGTTTAAAAAAAAATAGGTCAGGTAAGGGAAGAGTTGTGCTGCCTATTCTTGTGGGAGAATGTGTTAAGACAAATGTGGAAGTAAAAATTTTATTTTTCTTTTCAAGCTGCCTAAAGAAGTACCGAGTGTTCTCTTAGCACGGGAGGTTTGATTGCATGGTATTTATGACTTCTGAAACTGTCTTTGCAGGCTGATCATTAACTGAATTAGATTTTCTTTTGGCTGTAACTGGAAAATGGGTGTATATTATTTTTATGCTATTAGGCAAAAGCATCAACACTTCTATTTGCAAATCCTAAACATTTTTTGTATGCCTCTACACCTTCCCTCTACTATGATGACCAAAAGAAAGACACCATGTGCAGGGGAAAGGCTCTTAAATTTCAAATCATGGCTTTCTCAGGTGGTGGCTATAATGTTAAAGTTGAATCAGAAGGATTCAGCTGCTACACTGTTAGTGAAAGATTTGGTAAGAGTGGTAGTAAATTGTAGCATTAGATTTCAGAGCTGTGCAAAAGGGGAAAAGTTGTGACCCTAATAAAGCTGTCTTAACTGCAGAAATTACGCACTTCTTTTTGTAAAGAAGTATTGCTTTGGCTGTTGTTTGGAAGGTGGATTTTTCTTCCCAAAGACTTAGGGTCCTACTTCCCAGTCTAGTTCTGCTTTTTCCTTTCCTTCTGTGTACTTGATCATAGAGTCTGAAACTTACTTTGCAAAGATAAAAGACTCTTCCTTGCAATATGTACTTTGACTGGTCAGTCTTTATTGAAGATCAAAAAATGAATTGGCTGTTGGCATGGCATTTGGCATGAAGGGTTTCAGTGTCAATAGTTATTCAGCAGCAACTGCTTCTGAACTTTTGAGGAAGTAATATTTACTTTTCAATTGAGGAGGAATTTAAGTCATCAGCAAAAGGCTGCAAGTTTTAATGTCCGTCTTGTTTTGTGTTCTGGCTTCAAAGAGGAAAGCAAACCTTTTCTTTCTCATCTGTTCTCCCTATTTGGACTAACTAATTGCTCAAGGGAACTAAGAGTAAAAATAGTGAAAAGCAGATTCCTGCTGTAGCAGAAGAGGGCTCAGCTGTCACTGACTATTTGTGGGTGTTAAGTCACTTTCTTCTGCTAGATCAGTAGTTAGACTTGAAAGTTTGAGGGGTTTCTTTAACTTAGAGAACTTTACTACAATAATTGTACTGAAATAACTTGAGTTTAATGTTCATACAGGTTGCAATAATTCAATGTTAGGTAAGTTTATTTTTCAAAGAAAAGTATTCCTTTTAATAGATAGGAATTCTGGTTTTGTTCTTAAATAAGGATGTTGTTCAGTCTCTGGCTATAGGATATGGAAAAGCTCAGCTGGCTCCCAGCTATGTTAACTGAATTCATGAGCTTTATCTAGACTGTAGTTTTGTGATGCCTTGCCACGTTAATTGAGGAAGTTGCAGACAAGACAAAAGGGTTCACAGAGGAGCTCAAAATATTCAGCAGGGGCAGAAGTGTTGACAGAGGACTTGATACTTTTTGATAAAACACTGCAATACTTTTTCTGAATTTAGGCTGGCCTGCTGCCTCTTGCTTGTAGAAATACTTTGCTTGCATTTCCTATTGTAGCTTTAGTGTGAATGAAGGCAGAGTGTTCTTTGCATCTTTCAGTGAACTTTTGCCCCAGTGTGACTTTGGGCTTCACACTGTTTCTGTAAAAAAAAAACATTCTGCTCTAACACCTCGAACTGAGGAAGAAGCGTCAAAACTTGTGACAGGGTAACATGAAGCCTCAGGTTGTTGATTTTATAATATGGAAATATATTGTTATCTGCTGTTAGAACTGTTTCTTCTTTTTTTTTTTTTGTTTGTACTTTTCTGCTCATTCTTTAAAGGGAGGGTAGAATTCATTTGGTTCTCAAAGAAAAGATACGCTTTCTATAAACACAGTAGTGTTTCTATTTCAAAATCAGTGATACCGTGATGGAAAAAAGGACACACGCTGCGTCATCGTGTTGTGACCCTGCGGACAAGCACGGACACGCTGACCGGAGAGGCACAGCTGCGGGCCTGCCCGCGGGGAGGCCTGTGTGTGCTTGTAGCACTCAAAGATCTGCGTCTCTAGGGGATTTTTATTGTCTATATATTGAAGGATACCCTTTGCATATTCCTGTGCACCCTGTTCATGTGGTGGCAGCACTCTGAAATGCAATCTCATATGTCTTTCTGCATGGAAATTAGGAGTAATTCTATGGCATTTCTCTTCTGAAAAGATGACTGGAAACAATCTGCCATTACTTCATGCAAGCCTATTTTTTTTCTAATTTCTAAATATAGCATAGCCTAAAAGTTTCATGTATATTTAATTGGGTTTGCATTTCTCTTGGAGACTGGGAGAGAGGGCAGAAAAAAATAATCCAGTAGAAACCCAGGGAAGAATAGATGTGATGGTGAGGTAACGGAAACACTGTGAACAAAGGACTGAGATGGGGTGAGAATTTCTATAGACAAAGCATACAAGCATTTTACAGACAAAGCTGCTTTGAGAGTTTTCTTGAGGAGGGATTTTTATTCTGTCCATGAAGTGGTAAAGAACATAGACTTCATTTTAGCAAGGGAAACATGGCATCTGTATTTTAGCTTCAAAGTGCTTGATAGCAGACAAGAAAAACTTGAGTTTTGCTCATGTTCAGCTTCAGCATAACTTTGTATGAAACCCCACCCCACAGGATTTGATATAGTTCATGCATCCCCAGCAGAAAGCCCGTGGGAGGTCAGCTTCCCCACCTCCCATAGGAAGCCAGTGCTCCTGTGGCTTTCAGGAAGAGTTAAAAATACCACTAAGTATCTTTCCAGATGTGATCATGAGCAGCTCTGTGCTGTGCTTGCATGTGTTGGTCAGGCTGTTTGAGAGCTGCCTGTAGTACCTCATGGCTACAGAGTTTAATGCCAGGACAGAGTTCTTCAGGTGTGGCAGCTGAGAGGATGCTGAGGGTGACTTTCACTGCAGGAGACTTGACCCTTGTTCTTAGTTGTCCAGTTGCAAAATACCCTAGTAATGCCAGTTTAAGACTTGAACAAAGGGAGTTGTGATCATAGATTTGTGTGGCTCAAGCCTCAAAAGCAAACAGTTTAAGGGGTTATGAAATGAGCTTGGAGGCAGGGTATCCAAATTCTTGCATGTGAATATGTAAAATACCAGCTGCGGTGGTGTGGAAGCACCTTTCATTGCTGCTACACGTCTCCAAGCTGATGTGAGGTATCAATGGTAGTTGTTGTGTACTGTGGTAGGAAGTAAACCTGTCAGTGCAAGAGCACGTGGTATTTTGTGGCCTTTCTTACCCAAATGCCAAGAAGATACTGCTATGTCCACTATGTATGTAGTGGTCAGCTCAGTAGCACAGCAGATAACACATTCTGTGGATTTTGTGGCTACGCTTTATTTAAGAGTATTTGTTCTGTTCGGCACCAGCAAATAAGTGGTGTTTTTCTCATTATTTTTATTATTGTTATTTTTAAAATCAATGCAGAAGGAGAATGAGTTATGATGATTTGGATCAGCTTTCTGCACGCAGAAGCCAAAGCAGTGATGTTGATTATAGTAGTGAGGCCTGTGTTTACACAGTCTTCAGTGTGGTGCAAGGACGTGAACTCAGAGATGCTGTACACGAGTAGGAGCCTGTGGCCTTTGCACTGAAATCCTGCAAATGATGCTGGATCCTGCAGCAGCCAGCCCTGCTGTAGAAGGAAGGAGGACATGGCCCAGCTGCTGCCATCCTTTTTTGTCCAGTGCCGGCACTGGGAGAGGGAGAAGAGTGGCAACCCAGGCCAGATGTTGGTTGTGCCTCCTGAAGTGCCCTGCCTCAATTGCCTGCAGCCTGCGTTGGAGGGATTGCTTGGGCAGGAAGATAGGAGAGCATTAGGAAAAGAGCAAATAAACCCAACAGGATGGCTAGTACAGTATGGATGGTGGCCAAGGGTTGAGGTACTTTGTCACAGAGGAGCTATGTAAAGAATCTTGCCCAGTGCCTGTACATGATGTCCTAGGCTTCATTCTTCTGCAGGAACATCTAAATTAGTGTATGTGCACACGTACATACCACATGTACGTACATATATATATATATATACACACACATATCAGTTTAGGAAAGCTAATTTAGGAAAATGTAATTTAGGAAGCATTCAACTTCAGAATTAGATGGAACAAGGGAGAAAGAAGCCATAAGAAAGAAGCAGCCATTATGATAAATGAATTGCATTTTTGCTGTGTACAAAATAACTTGAAAGTACATCTAAACTTCCAGATATAAATTGAATTACGTTTAAAATGATGGTAATGGATCACAAATAGCTTCAAGCCAGCATGAAGCATTTTAAATGCTTTCAATTACCATTCCTTCTTACTGCCAGTGCATTTGAATATATGGACAATGCAGGAGCACTCCAGGGAGTTGGGTATACAGCGACAGACAGTTTTGCAGACAGGAGAACTGTGTTCCTCCCTTGCACTCTGTACATGGATTTCCCACCCTGTCCAAAATCAAACGAGGTTCGTCTCTACTGAGCTGTTTCCTCTGTTGCTCTATTTCTAGAGTAATGCCCCCTCACCTGCAATGTAAAGAGAAGGCAGTTGGAATCTTAGGAGTGTATTTTTTTTGCAGTTGCCAGGGTCAAAGTGGCCCTTACAGTGGAAGAAGTAATCTGTCACTGCTGCTCATGCCACTCTGCCTATTTCCATGTGCATAGAATGATCCAAAGCTTCATGAGAATCGTGTCCATGAAGTCCATGAAAGCTGTTATAAAACTTGCTTTCAAAACAAATCACTTGTAGCCTGATCAAAAATACTGAAATGTAAAATGTAGCTGTAGCTACAAATTCAGTGACAGGTCAGGAGATAGGCTTCTTCATATCACATATATCACCATGGGTGTAAACCTGTAGGCAAATGTGATTGTCATAAACCCACAGTCTGAAACACAAATTCTTCACCCACACCTGTAATACTGTAACCTTCTTAGGGTGCAGCCTGCTTGTGCACCTGACACAGGGGAGTAAAGACCTTTGAAGACACAAGGCAACTGCCGATGACCTGTCTAGCCATGGCTGCAAGCCCAGGGATCAGCCAGCCAAGCCTTAAAAGAGTTTGCCTGTGACAACATTATTCCCAAGAGGCTCATCATGGCTTCGTGTTTCTAGGCTGGAGTGTTATTTTTTTTCTTTTGAGTAGCATAAATTTGTATGTTGTCAGATGAAAAATTTTCTAGAGGTAAATAATTTAGGTAATTTTTTATTCTTTTAGCTCATTGTTCAAAGCATTTTACTCTTGAATTTTATCCATTTTATTCTTAGTCTTACTGTTGTAACCAACATTCTTGAGTTCTCTCATTACTTAACATCATAAAGATTCTTGAATGCACATTTCTTATTTCTTTTTTTCCAGCTTGGGGGAGGAGAAGCTCTGAAATGGGGATCCCTGAATGTGAAAGCCTGGAAAGTAGATCAGGTCACAACACTTGATTCTTTAGTTATGCAGTTTTTCTATGGCCTGACTTGTTTTCTACTCCTCCCATTAAAGGCCACAATGTACTCACAGATTTTGTTTTCATTGACCTGATCTCTATTTGTGGCCAGTGTACAGGGCTAGGAGGCAATTTAGTTTTTTTATAATTCTTAATATCATATGCACTTGTCCTGTGGATAATGTCTCTAAGTTTTTATAAAGGAAGTCATGGCTACTATGCTCCTGGGATTTAATATTCCCAGAGATAGTGTCTCATAGAGATTGTCCTGAACAACTTGGGAAATGAGCTTTTCAAAATAAGATACAGCAGGATATGATATTTGATTTTATTTATATTTTTATATATATATATGAAGTACAATATAAGAATTCTTGATTTTGGTTGAAGCCTTGAAGATCTTGAAGTATTGCTGTTATTGAGAACTATCAGAAGAGATGTGTTGGGTTTGTGCGTTTTGTGTTTATATATAAATATAAATAATTATGAAATAAAAATATTTTATGTATTTGAACTATATATAATATAAAAATATATATAAAGCTGTGTGAGGATGGAAAGCCAATGGCCAAACTTCTGTAGAAAAAATCCCACAATTTAGTGATAATTCAGGGACATGTTGTTTCAAGCTGTCAGATCATTTGGGCATTTAAAAT
>JAVCKT010096544.1:0-12907 GCA_032273925.1 Rhynchotus rufescens
CTCAGACAAAATTTTTTTTTTTTTTTTTTTTTTTTTTTTTGCAGTCAACCTGGTGTTGCTTACTGAAAAACGTAGCAAATACATGCAACTTTTTTATTTTATGAAGGACATGGGTGGGTTTTTTGTTTGCTGGACATGAAAGGGTATAATTTTGCTGATTTAGTTGCAGGTACAACCATAGCATTTGCTTCACTTTTTTATTATTATGATTTTCTTCTTTATTATAGCTATATTCATATTTCTTTCCCAAGATTCAGTAACATTTTAGAAATAAGTGTGTGTTATTCCATTCGTTGTGTACTGTAATGCCAAATGAACCTCAATTTTAGGACATAATAAGAAATACATGAACAATTTTAGCCCTATCAATGGGACATTCTGTAAAAGTGTGTCTCTTTATGTTGCACACATGGGTTATTCTGTATGCTTAAAGTAAACAGTATCCAGAAAACTATTACCAAGATAATGATATATAAATTACTACTTATTTTGTGCTTGTGCCGTCTCTGTTAATGGTAAAACAGCTTCAATGGTAAAACAGGCAGAAGGATGTTGCAGATTGAATTTTATATTTCAACCACATACTGCGATCAAGGCTGCCAGTTTCAACTTCAAAGATCCTAATATACAAAATTGTTCTTTTGAGAAGTTCAGTGGTTCGTTTCAGCCTACAAGGGACTTTGCTAACTCAGCTACTGATTTCAGTTAAGAAATTTGTTTATAGCAAAGTGAACGTTTTGGTAGTAAAAGTTGGGCAATTTTGCCTTGGTAAAGAAATATACCTACACCTGCACACACGTGGTTTCTATGTCCTGTTCCTCCTTGGTAATTAGGATGAATATTTTCCTCCTCTTCACAGTAATATTAATTTGAAATTATATCTTATTTTAGGAAGGTATATACTCTTTATAGAGAACAACAGTAAATTTAATTTCTGACCTAGTCTTGAGCATCCTGAGCAGAGCTTCTGCCAGCACTTAAAACTAGTTATGTTACTTGGAATTACAGAGTGATTTAGGCTGGAAGGGGCTGCTGGAGATCAGCTAGCCCAGCTTCCCACAGAGGGTGGCTCGAACTAGAATAGGGTGCCCAGGGCTGGTGTAGTTTTTAGTTCTGTTTACAAGGATGAATTAACCCTTTTATTATATTCTCCTTGCAATGGGTAATGTTGCTTAAGAAGGCAGACTGTATGTGGTAGAGGCTGAAAGAAAAGTGGTCTGGATTCCTTTGGCATGCCTTTCTGTGTGAAATGGGAGTAGCATAGGAGGGAAAGTTCCTGCCTCGTACATCCTTGTGGGATGTGTTTAACAGCAGGGCTCTGCTTCAAGGAATGCTTGGGCTTGCAGGGGAGTTAAGCAGCGCTCTGGTGTAAGAGCTGTCCTAGTCATTTCGGAGCCAAATCAGGTGCCAGAAGCAATCTGAATTTAATTTCACTGCCTAGAGAAGTGTGAAGAAGTGTGATACTAGGGAAGGAGGGGAAAAAATAAAAACACCCCAGTTTTTCAAACACATAAGGAACATTTGGTCATCTTAGTTTGGTGAATATTGCCAAGGTTATGATACGTAAATTAATTTCCTAAAGTGTTCAAAAACATCAAGCCCGTGTTTTCTGTTGCATATTCCTCTTTCTGTGTTACTTTTTTTTTTTTTTTTGTATATTACTCAGCTCATGACACTAAAATTTCTCTGTAATACTGAACAGAGTAGGGAAGCTTCCTGAAGCAAATTATTAGCATGGATTTTCTCCCAAGGTAAAAAATTGAAGTCTCAGCCTTGTGATAGTGATGTCCTTCCCTTGGTCTGACTGTTGTAATTAAGGAGGCAGCCCTAACAAGGCATTTCAGGGAGTTATTCTGGAAATCCATAGCAACAGCAGGTACCATCAGTCTGCAATTACCTGAGAGTCAGAGTGTGGGTGAGGGGAAAGCCCTCGATATTTATCAGCACCTCAAAGGATCCCTAAGCTGTGTATTTTGCTCCTGTTAGGTGAGGGAGTGGAAGAGGGGGAGCTGAATTATTAAAGTAAAAGATCTAGAATTGTTCTAACATGGATTAGGAAAGGAAAAGGATAGAAAGGAAGCACTTTTAAGCTTAGGATAATTAAGTAGACAGTTGTTGTTTTCTTTAAATGCGAGCTTGCATTCCCATTATTTATCTCGCCTGGATGGTATACTCTGCAGAACGGGCCCTGTAGTCGGCAGGACTTGGAAGATGAATAACAGCATGCGTAAAAGTCCTGTAAGTATTGCCTGCATCCTGCTGCTAAGTTACTATTACTACCAAGATATTTCTGAGAAATGCACAGAGTTTTAACTTTCATTTATTCCCTGAAAACACGTTTTTTGAATAATGTTTTCAGTCAGACCCTAGTAGTCTTCAGCTGTCAATGGTTGACAGAGAAATTTACCCCTAAATAGGAAGCGTTTGTATCTTTTTTTCTTTAGTCTCCTTGTTGAGTATGAACTGTGTCCCAAATCATTGCCCAAAGAGCATGGTGTAGTAGCTAATTTTCTGAAAGACAGGATTCAAAAATAATCCGTAGATACTGCTTTTTTCTTTATTACCTGCTAAGCAGCTCAAGTTTTGACTAGAGAGAATATACTTTTGCTTGCCTTATGTATACATGTTCCTCAAGGGTAATCCACTCTACAAACAGTCTGCAGAAATGTGATGAAATTTTGTGAGTCTAATTAATTCCCTATCCATCAAGAATGCCTTTGTCAAGCTTGTCAGCACGGAAGCAGGACATGAGCTGGAAAACATTGATAAAACATGACAAAGAGCTTTTAGTGTGTTTGATGTGTCATTCAAGTGTAAACAAATGCTGCAGCACAAAGCAAAAATATATGGCAAGGAGACAGAGAGCGGGAGAAAGGGAGCAGAGACCCAAAACAACAAAATAAGCAAAAAATGCATGTTAAACTCTCTCTCCTTCTGCACTGTACCTGGCTATGCTGTGTGAAACTAAACTTTCGATATACCTTTTCCAAACAAACAGTGAACAAATGCTGGAAACTTGGGAACAGCTTCTGGTTTACACGTAACAAGGCTGAAGTCAACAGCTACCTCGCTCAGTGTTCAGAGAGCTGCTGCTCCTGCTGCACATTGATGGTCTGTAATGATGTGCTCCCAAGGAAAAGCACACAGCGTGCTGCTTCATCTTTGGGGATAATACTGAGAGAGAAGAAAGTCTTTAAATATAGCTAGTGTGCAGGTTTTTTCCTCTTTCTCTTAATACTAAATTCTTCTGTTAGGATACTGATACATGGATCATCTTTCCATATCTCTCCAACCACCCATCCTGTCTCCTTTTGAAATATACATTAAACTCATCAGTTACGACATAAATCCTCACAAATCTCTCCAAAACAGACTTACAGGTGTAATGGATTGAATTAAAATTGAGAGTGACATACTTTTTAAAATGACTTGGTAAAAATGCCTAATCCTGATGAAAGGTACAAATGCCTTGCCTGAAGCAAAGATAACTTTGAACTATAAATAATGTAATACATTTTAATCAGTTTTACTGCAGCAGTTTTTATCTATGGAATAACTTATCTTGGACTTCTTTTAAAGTAAATTGAAAGAAGAATATAATTTACTTGAATAGAATTTATGTAGTGAATTCTCTTTAGTTTGGAAACTGGACAGGCTTATGATTGTTCTGTTGCCCTCTTTGTGAACACAGCAAAGAAAAAATGACTTTTTGAGTAGTTGCCAAAAGTGGTATAGAAAGTGCAAGTTTAGATGAATAGTTTCCTCCTTGTTGGAGAGGTACTGGTCAAGTTTATTCAGAAAAAAAACTTAAAAAGATTAGAAAAAAAAGTCAGCTTTGAACAGAGAAGCATCACAGGTTTATGAATCATTGGCGCTTGTTGTCTATACTTCTGATGGAAAATTGATCATTAACAGACTTAAATTAGCTGCCTTCACACTGGTTTCATTGACATTTGAATTAATAAGTTAGAGCCACGTGGAGATTATTGCAGCCTCTAGGGTTCTTCCTTGACCAGCTAATACAATTTGATAAAGAGTTCTAGTCTTTTCAGGAATTTTAATAAACATTTCCTTATGTTCAAACTAAATTCAAACTAACGGGTCTATAGGGACTCTCCAAAGATGTAATCACTGTGCTGGTCATCTTCAGCTATGCTGGCCATTATGCTGGCCATCTTCATTGCATATTTTGAATCACTGATCTGAGCTATAGATGAACTTCATGGTATATTTTTTTTCTCTCCAAAAGAGCTGCCAACATTCTTATCTGTTAAGTATTCCAGATTGAGGAAAAAGAAGAAGAAAAGAAAACATAAAGCAACTGTCAGTGAGATGAGCAAAGTAGTGACTGCATCTTAAGATGAAACTTTCCACTTTTACACTGGAAATTAATGGGCCTCAAACTTTACTGTCCAGCTCCTTGCATGATGCTATGCATTTTTTAGCAGTAATGTAAAAATACTATCATGTCACCATTATCTCACTTTGGAAAACAAGGTAGCTTTGCGCAAATGCTTTACAACAATCTTTCAGTATAAAATATGATTCAAAATTGTGTTGCAAAATATTAAACTACTCTTACGACAAAAATATTTTAAATCAGTTGGGATTTTGGATAAAATGCTGTGTATTTGATCTAAAATACTTCTGACTGCAGAAGTATGTTCAGTATAAACACTGATCTGAAATCTGGTTGTAGATGAGAATTGTCAATGGGATCATTCTCAGTGGTTTGTTCTTGGCAGAACCAAGGATTTGTAGAATCCAGTACATTTCAGTGTGTAGAGCGTGTGTGTGTGTGTGTATATATATATAGATATCTTTCTTTTTTTAAATGAGTGCTGTTATATTAGCTGCGACTTCCAGCTGCTGATTGATATGTTTTTGCAGGGTGGTATTTAAGCTTTATTAGTCTAAAGGAAATTCTTGAGTTTAATCATTGACAAAATGTGTGTTAAATCGTATTTCTTGTATTGGAAGGATTTAGATGTTTTATAAAACACTTCTGAATCTCTAGATTTTTGATTTAGACTTAATCAGAATTATAATCCTTAACTTCAAAACTATCAGTGAGATATTCTGGCATACTGTTGCCGTTTGGTCAAAATGCTTCGGTTGTTGCATTTGAGTGTGCTACTAATTTATATTTATCTTTCCATATTGCAAAAATAGACATAGCTTCGTTTTAATGAGCTACAGGGCAGTGAGACCTTTGATGTTACTGTTCACATCCAGGAATATCTAAAATGCTTAACTTGTGGCACTCAGCAAAATCGGTCCATGTTGCTTCATCTTCAAATTCCTGCCTGATAGTTTGCCTCTATAGTGGAAGCAAATCATTTGCTGCTTTTTGGCACAGAATGCCGACTAACAGCATTTGTTGATATATTTTACGTTTCAGAGGCATATGGGTAGCACATTAACTTTTAACAAGTTGAAGGAGATCTGGTGAAAGCCACAGTGCTTGTACAAGTGGACTGAACAGAGGCGTCATTTACACGCTGCCCTTGGTCAGCTTTTAAATGCAACAGGCTGAGTGTGGACAAAAAAGACTTAAAATAGATGATGTTCCATGTAGGCTTCAGAATTCACATTTTCAATATCTCATTTCTCTTGCATGCTCGACCAAAACTTAACATAATGCTGAACAGAGGGACTCCAAAGAATCCTATAAAATATTCTGCACCTAAAAGGCAAAAGATGTATTAAAGTTTCTTTTTATTAAGTCATCATGAGTATAATGTTTTACGCTAATGAAGAGATAAGAAAGATTAGATTACAACTAATACAGCTGTTTGTAGTAAATATGTCTATCCTGTACACACATCAATGGAGTGTGAATGAAAAAAATGGGTAACTAAAGTATTTTTTTAATATCAACATTTTTATAAGCAAGAAAACACTGTAAAGGTTTGCATGTGTTTATAAAATTGTGCTGTGTTACTGTATGATATTTTCTCTTGGTTTATTTGTTAACTTAAGCCCTTTGAATAATACTTTTGAGACAGGTTTTACAAAAAAAAAAAAAAAAGCTTCTCTGTCCATTTCTATTTTATGACCATCTGTCACAATTGAAATCTGCAGCAGCAGATTAGAAGTCGTATCATGATCATATTGTGGGAGGAATGGGCTCAGAGACGACTGTACAATGTATATTGTACATTGTACAATACAATGGTATTTTCTAGGACTGACTGTGGTCTGTCTGAGCATCGTGCTATTCTACTATTTTCAAAGGCCTTGGTAAAAAATGTTAAATATGTGGTTCTGAGTACAACTGGTAAGTATTTTTGCCTGTGTATTTCTTCTCATATAGGAGTAGAGTGCTTGCATTTTCAACACATAATCAAATACACCAAAACAACACATAACCTATAGTTTGATTTGCCAAGGAGTGTTTGTTCTACATCTGTGTGCAAGATCTCGGTGCCTTTTGCAGCCTTACTTGAGCGTTGCCTCTTTTGAGGCACTGTTTGCATTAGGCACGAAAGGCAGACCTAGTTCCTCCTGTGCCAGGCAGTTTCTTCACTAGTTTCTATGGACAGTCCTAGTCTTCATGGAGAATTCACAGCTTCCCACAAAACACCAGTAAGTCAAGTCCCAGAATGTTTTATTGGAACTCCTTAAAGTATGATAGCATGTGTATTCTGGTAATGCTCATTTATTTTTTGTACTGCTATCAATTTGTTTTATTTTGATATATAGTCCATATAAAAGTCCTATAAAATATAATATTATGTTCCTTGAAGGAGTTAGAATTTTTACCTCAAGTATTTCAGCAGAAGCTCACAGTGTCTTCTCATTTAGTAGTGATTTCTGAAATGACCAGTTGGGTAAGTTACTTCCTGTGAGGGAAAAAAAAAAATATTTGGAATAAATTTTAATGTTCTGGCTGTCAGCTGATGTTAACTGTATTCTGGTAAAGATTAATTTTAGTAGTGTTAAACATTTTACATGAAATACTTTTCAGGAAACAAGGAAATTACAGTGTTGTGTCTTGTTCTGTAGTCCCAACAAGGCTTTTCTCAGGAGCAATGCAGGTGTCTTACTGATAGCATTGTCTGAGTGTATTTAGTGATAGATACGAAACATACAAAGAGTACAAGAATGCCCTCTTCTGAAATTCTGATGTATCATGACAATGAAATACCATCACACTCTTCTTTATTGCCTTATTGGCTTCATTTACTGCATTTACTGTAATTTAATATGGATACTTTCCATACTTGATGGACTTCCTCAGGAGATCTCAGCAAGTAGAAAACCTGAGTGTTTATTTTCTGACAGGAATTTCAAACCTTTGGCTGACAGCATTTTACTGTTCTACCAGATTACCCTGTTACCATCATTTTTCAAGTTTCTTAAACAGTATGTCTTGTAAAATCACTTTAACCCATTGCATCTGCATGTTGGCTGAGGGTAAAGAGCTAGGCAGTAAGCTCAATGGTGTGGCAGTACGTTTCTAATAATGTTCCAAACTATGATCTCCTTCCAGTTTTGCATTGCAGAGGTTACTAAATTCACAAATTTCTTTCTTTTATGATGCACAAAACTAGTTAAAATTTGTTCATTTAGAGAGAATGTGCATAATGGCTGCACTGTAAAATAAACTTACCTCAGTACTGTTCATATTTCTTTTGTAATGTGCTCAATGGGACACTGCACCTAACCCAGGTAAGAAAAACAGTAATGAATATGGCAGAAAAAAACCCCAAAAAACGTCAGCACTTTCTTCATCTCATAGGCATTCATTATAAAACCAATACAAATAAAGGTGCTGGTATTTGAAAAACAGTGGAACAAATGTGAAGCAGTCTGAGGAGAGTAACAGTTCTACTGGCTTCTCTTTGCTGTGTTTTAATGGCTGCTTTGCGGAATCCTTTTAATATAGATCCATTTCAAAACAGACACCTAGACTAGTTGTTATCACTGGAATAATTTCACCTAGAGGGAGGATTAAGTTTCAAGCATTTATAGTGCAGTTTTCATACCATAACAAATACTGACTTTTCTGTAAAATCCCAGGCAAGTTTAGTGTCTGTAGTAAGCAGAATTTATTTAGGCACAGTGAAAGGTGCATAGCAACCCTGACAGTTGAGGTATGAAGAAGACAAGGTGCAATAGAACAAAACTGAGACTGCTATGTTTCTTATATGGGATTCTCATCCTAAAGGGAAGAGGAATTCATTATAGAGTTTTGGACTTTGGTAAACTCAATAGTCTTGTAGCTAAACAAAAGAATTTTTAGTCTCCAAGAAGGTGCTTCAACCTGATATTTTCTCTACTATTTTATTTCCTCTCTCCATGATATATTTATCTATAATATATAGTCTTTTTGAATGTTGTTTCTACTTGTTTGGAGAGTTCATGGGGTTTTTTTCATCATTTTTTGATTCATGGTGCTTAGCATAATGGGTATCCTAATTGACACCAAACAAGATCCTTTCTGAATTATTTTCATATAGCTTTGCTGATTTTATAGAGACATAAAATGGTCATAAAATGCTCATCTTCATTCTTGTTACTGGCCTTATCTCTTAAAATAACATTAAACATGCATTTTTAGCTTTATTTGCTAATAAAAACATTATGCTATCTGCTCTACTGGAAATTTAATGCAGCAAAATCCTGTGCATCAAACAACTTGTTAAAGAAAGAGCTTTGTTGGCAAATGAATATTTTGCTTTCATTTGTAGTCAGCTCAGGTGTCTGCGTAATTTTGATGGAGTTCCATTTATTCAAAAGCAAGGGCTTTTTCACAGTTTGTGCCAAGGACTTTATGGATAATTGATTGTAATGGACACCTCAGAGCTGAAAGCACTTTATTTGTGCCATTATGTGCATTTGGGGTAGCACTGAAATAGTGTGAGTTTTTTATACATAATGTAGGGAATTAAGCGGTGTCTAGCTTACATGTAAATCAGATCAGCTACTGCATTCACTATGCCCCACCATAGTGCCACTACTATTTAGTTGTGCAGATGGACTATAAGAATTCTTAATCCGAATGTTTAATGATATCGTCGTCTAAGTGGAGCATACACATTTACCACAGTGAACAACCAAAATAGTTTATTAAGTAAGAATTTAGACTAGAATATTTTAAATAAAATTTTGAGTATCTGCAGTGAGTCATAACATTTTTTTTCTCAACAGCACAACAACAAAAGTAGCTCTTAAAATATTTGGGAATGTTAAATAACTTCATCATTAGCCTGGTTATCATTCTGCTCCTTTGCCACTTGATTTACTGAACTGATTGCTTTTCTTTCCTCCTGACTGTAACTTCAGCTACTTTTAGCTAAAAAGGAGTAAGAGTCCTAAACATGCTTACAACAGAATATAAGCCAAATCTTTATTCCTTTTTTTTTTTTTTTTCTAGTTAATATAAATCCATTTCTCAGTGAAGTGAGAAAAATATTTGACCACTTGAGGGTTGTTTTCGTGCTTTTAAAATACAAACCCAAAGATTTTCCTCCTTTCCTATGGATGAGATGGTTGCATGCAAAAGCTAGGTCACGCTTGTGAGTGGCATTTCTGTGCTGGCTGCTGGTTTCACACTGTTATTAGTGAAGAGACCAAATATTTTTGGTCTACCATTCTGTTCTTATTAGCAAACCATAAATATTGACAATGAATTGTACTTTTTTTTTTTTTTTTTTTTTTTTTTTTTTTATTTATTATGCAGCAAAAATTATGAAAATTCTCTGGTGTCTGGTGACAGTACGGGAAGCTGCTGCTCATATGTGAAGGAAGAAAAGCAGTGGTGTATTAGTTTTAAGAAGAGCTGGGACAAAAAACGCTTTTTGAAAGCAGTCCACTAGCTGTGGGTGTCTAACTTTGAGCTTGTTGATCTTTTGGACGTATAGATCATGGATCACAGAACTGCTTTGCAGCACAGACTGTAGCATATCCCAGCCTTTGTCATCCCTGAGACAGGCCTCCAGCAGACCTTGTGAGAAACAGTATTTTTTTTGTAACTCAGCAATGTTAAAAGTACTGGGTGCACTAGGTTCTGATTTTCGGTATGTGTGTCCATTGTTAGGACAGAACTGCAGGAAACTGTGTTTTCAGGAGAAATTAAGGCATCTCATCTTTGGTGTAAACGCTGTGGGATTGGACTTCCTGCCACCTTTTCACTCCCTCCCATGCAGATATGGAGCCTTGGTTATGTGCGTTTCAGGGCACCAGCGAGGCATCCTATGCCCAGAGAGCTGGTTCATATGAAGATCTGCAGCACTTCTGTCAGTGGCTGCTCCAAAGCCTTTGCAGAGGTGCTATTTCTGATCTGAGGTGAGTGAACATAAAAACCATGGCCATGGGCTAGATCTCTAATAGAGTAAAAAGAGCGTTTGTTCTTCTTATTAGAAGAATAACAAAATTGTTTTTGTTGGGCTATTGTTTTTGTTTGTGATGTTCAGGCAGCCATTCATGTAAAAAGTGTCATAAAAGTCAACAGCTCTTAGATGTTCATAGCTTCATAGATGTCTATAATTACTAATTTCCTGAGCGCTCAGATAATCATTTTAGCATTAGGTTCTTAATATTTTGGAAGCTGAATTGAATCTTTTAACATCTTTTCCTCTTCTAAAGGTGGCTTTGTGTGCCTTTCCATGTGAATTCATCTGCAAACAACCATGGATGCCTGCACCTTTAACTCTGCAGTTTTGTTATCTATAGTACTAGAATGAGCTGCAGGTTGTCTATTGTGAAGCTCAGAATGCCTGCACCTACTTTTTACTTGCTTTTGAAGTAAGTGAAATATAGCAGTTTTGCAGGTGATAAATGTGGGATCTGACACATTGCCTCTGATTACTTGTGACCTTCACTTGAAGAGCTCAACTATTACCATTTTAATGGAGATTTTCAATATTTTTATTTAAGAAGTTGTTATGGTAAAGAATATAATAATTTAACACTGAAGAAATTTAACATTTTGACATCTACCCTCATACGCAGTTCGTTAGCACACCCAGGCCAAAGGGTTGCACAAGAGATGTCTTTCTGAAACAGCAGCTGAGAGTCAAAAAAAATTAAGGAGGGAAAAGGATCTTATATCCTTTCTTTTTCCTCATGTCCACCTCTGAATTTGTACTGTATAGGAATATTCTTATCCTTCTCAGAGACTGTAGCTTTTTATTCTCCAAAACAGAACTTTCTGCAACCATTCTTTCAAAAGTTGAACATGCATGCTGATGCCTTATGTAATAACCTTCCAGAGTACTTACCTGCCATGCTTTCCTGGAAAAAAAATATTATTATAAAAAATAAAGGCAGTCAAGTCATCATCTGCTTTTAGTATTGTACTAGCTGTGGAGCAGTATGGCGAAGAACATGAAAACTCCTTCCAATTAAAGGCAAAGACAGACGTGACAACTGATTTTATTTTTACTTGGTCTTTTTTATGCCAAATGATGTCCAATTTCTGTTATTAAGTTTGATAATACATATGCTACATGGTCTTTTTGTTTTCTTTTTGCAAAAACAGTCTTGTGTTCCATATTATATTTCAGGAATCTTTTTGCAGTTTTAATTAGTGATTTTATTGAAATATGCAATAGACTTTTTTAAAACTTTTGAAATTATAATATATTATGGCTCTTTTGAGTTCTCAGTGCTGCTCAAGGGGAAATTACCCAATCTTCTGAATATTGATTATATTATCATCTAGATCTAGACTGAGAAAATGAATACATCCTCTGGTGGTTCTGCTTACCTGCTGCAAGGAGAAGACAGCTCCTGCATGGGAGGGCATACCTTGATGTTTTAGTCAGGTAAACTTACATACTTTAAATATACCTGTGAAAATACTCCATTTACCATTATCACTCTGATTATCATGATAAAGTAAAATGGAAAATTGCAGAACTTTTAATGGAGACTTTGAAATAGATAGGTGTTTCAGTGGCTGAAACAGGAGCCTTAAAAGTAGTATTTCAGATACCGTGTGTTTGCTCAGCTGGGAATATAATGTTGGACTAATTCAAATCAGAATCACCTCTTAGATTATTAACTATTACATGTCCTTATTTGCAGTATTTGTACAGTGGAGTGCATATATCTGATCACAATAACCAGTATTAGATACAAGGGAAAACAGTATCTTATTTAGCAGGCACCTGCTTTTTTAGAAGTCTTGTAACTTTTGTAGTGGCAGCAGAGCTGCATGTTCAGTGGAAAGTCTAATGAGAGATTAAGTTCTTGAAACAGACTTTCTTCCCTTCTTTATTCCAGAAAGAAAAAACAAACAAACAAAAAACAATTCAGACATGTAATTGAACATGATAGAAGTTCCTTGGATTTGCAAATAGAACAGATAAAATGCGAGTAACTCCAGTTAAAGGCTAATTATCTTTTACTACTAGTTGAACAGGTGGTATCTTGGAGCACACAGAAAGATGGAAAGCAACTAGGAAAAGGTCTTTATTGAGACAAAAAGTACAATGTCTGTTTAGTTAATTTAAATCTCTAATTAGTACATCAGACCAGAATACTCTAAGGTCAGCTCTGATTAGTGAGGAGAGTTTGAAATATTTTCTACCTTTGTAAGTACAATTCGTACTAACCAAAGTATCCTGTTAAGCTTCTGTAATGGTTTACAGCTCATCATTCCAGCATCATCAATCAATCAAATCTATAGCGTCTTATGCCTGTATTTGCATTCTTTTATTTTGTTCTTTTGAGAATTTACTGAATAAAAATTGCTCATAGCGTCCTGCATGAGACTTGGAGATAAATTTTAAGAGGGAGAAGCATTTCTGCTCTTCCTCCCCTCCCCAACCCGCTAACAGCTGCTCAGTTTTAAAGTAGAACAGCTCTCCTAAGAGTCTTCTAACCTCTTACCTAGATCTGTTTTCACTAAGGTATGTGCTAACTAATAACATTCTCAATAAACCGTTTTCTTCTC
>JAVCKT010096545.1:0-12906 GCA_032273925.1 Rhynchotus rufescens
CTAAAGATGTATTGTGAATATGTCCATCTCCCATCTGTGTCCCTCAGGAATAGCATATTATAGTTTACAACTGTGGCTATTTCTTTGAAGAGGGGTAAAGGAAACCTCAAAAAAATCCATACATTTTAAAATAATCTGTCATTTTCAGTGCTAGTGATCTCCAAGACAGCTGGGTCTGACTCTTCTATTGTTATGCTAGATAGTAAGAGAAAGGGAATCAGTCTTTCCTCTATCTTGCTAGTTAGCACCTTCCAGGTGTGCACATCAAACAGAAGGAGTGTGATACAATCAAAAGATATACTCTTGACCTTCAGGAGAATATGGAAGAATCTGCCACTTTATCACGAATCACTTCAGATCTGTCTATAGAAAACTACAGTGACAATTTATGTAGCATGAGCATATATCTGGGAAAAGCTTTTTAGGCTTTATCTTGCATGGACCATTTCCTGAAGCCACGTCAAACAGATTTTAGACCAGAAGATCAAGTGTTTGAAAATACCTTCTGGATAGGTATGATCCAAGCAGAGGTTGGGGTGGCTATTTTGGACTGGGGAGATTTTCCCAGTAGCATATGTAATGTCTGTTAATGGAGTCTCCAGACTTTTTGGAGATTGACCTTAGCAGCATAGAACAGACTGGGGACTTATTTCTAGCAATTTAGGGCCTTTCTGTGGTAGACTCAGGTTGAGAGTTTTTCTCTGGATAATATTCTTTCTGGAGCCTTTGATTCTGGGCTTTGGTAATACAGCCCTGCTACCTTTTTATGGGCTTAGTTTCAGAATAACACAATGTGGACCACACAGACAGTATGGGTGAGGGATATAAAGCTATTTTGTTCCACACAGTAGTAATAGCTTTTGGCTCCTGCCCTCAGGAAAAGTGCATGGTACACATCAAGTATTCATTACATGAATAGCATCTTGTTTCTTGACTTGATGCCCTGAAAAGCTTCACAACTCTCTGTTACCTCTACTGTGGCATTCAGATACTGCTGAAATTTGCCTAATTCATGTTATGCCTGTAGTATTCTTTTTCCAGAAAAGACCTTAAATCCTCAGCTATATGGCAGGACAGTGGTGGAGGAATCCTTCAGACTGCCGTATGTTGTGCAGACCGTGAAGTAAAGATTCAGATGAGGCCTGATTGAGCAGTATGGAAGAATACTAATGGAGACTTTTGTTAAGGCTGGCCTTCAAGCTTGGTTTCTTCCTCCGCAAGTTAATTTTGTCAAAAGGCATGGCTGAATAGCAGTGTGAACCCATCAGTCCACCTGCTTTACAGCTGCTAAGAGTGACAAAGTTGGCCTAGCACAGGCAAGCAAGGTCTGTGTTACTAGAAGGGCTACTACATGGGTACTACAAGGGTTTGTGGGCTCAATGCCTTGCTCTAATGATGACTTACATGCTCTTTGCAGTATGCCTAGGTTACCTAAATAGGTTACCTAAAGACCTATTTGGGAGATTGCAGAAGTAGGGCTCAAGCCTGAGACTACTTCAGAAATAGTATCACAAAGAACTCTATAGAAATGGGAAAGATGAATTTACATATCATATATGTGCATCTGCAATGGATGGCCTCAAGGGCCTCCCAACTCCCCTGTACTAGAGTTTGAGAGTTTTTTGGGAAGAGAGTAATGCAAGTATTAGGGTTATTATTTCTGGAGTCATATACTGTCATCCGAAAGGCCAAAGTTTCAAGGTACAATGACTAGTGTGATATAATAAAATTGAGATTTAGATGCCAAAGGAAAAAGGATTGGGTGTGAATTTTGAAGTGTGTGCTTTGAAACTGACTAGTCACTAGAAATACTTTCTGTGTATTATAGCAGAAAAGAAATCAGGTATGATTTCTGGAAATTTTTCTGGTTTCTGTTTTACTTCCTGCAGGAACCATCCCTATAACATAAATTTCTCCCCTTTTTTACCAGGAGCAGTGAGCAGCTGGGCATCATCTGTGAGGACAATAAGTATGATTTCACACTGCAGGAGGTTCGGGATCTGAAGAAAATCCTCACAATCAAACCAGTATGTTCCTCCTCTGGCATATAGCTGTGGGCTGACAGATTGGGAAAACTATGTCACAGATACCAAAACACATTGCCCCATTCTTTCCTTCATTCTGTTTTAGATTTTGACCTATTGTTTTCACATAGTTTCCTGGTTCCACATGTTAGAAGAAGCAGCTGTTTTGTGTGCTTTACTGTACAGCTCTGACAGTATAACCTGTGTTCCGTAGGGGGATGAGATCCTGGTGGAATGTAGCTTCCAGACACTGGATCGGTCAGGGATTACTTTCGTAAGTTTGCATTTCTACCTACAAATTATCTATTGCATATGAAATTAGTTTATCCACCATCAAAATCTTTTGGGAAGACAGTTTTATCAGCCAAACAGAGCACTGACAAAAACTTCTTGGCTCAGAAGCTCTCCAACAAGCTTCTCCTTCTACTACAAGCTTGTGAACAGACCAATCTTACTTCTAATGCTATATAAGCTAACTCTTGTCTAAAGATTCAAGTACAAATAGTGAGATTTGGAACTTCTCTAAATGCAAAAATATTCTTTTCAGATTTTCTTGTTCATATCCCAGACATCTGTTTAACTAGGCCCTTTTGCAGAATGTAGCACATAAATACCTATTTTTAAATTAAGCCTCATATTGACTTCTTTTAAAGCAGATGCCATGCAGAGGAGTTAACAATGCAATTGCAATTAAAAATACGCATAAGGTACTGAGATTCAACTTTATGAAGAATTCAGAATTTGTATCAACGGAGAGTAATACTGCTTGATTTGGCTGGTCTCATTCCAAAATTAGGGATCAACTAACTAATGTTTATCTGGATGTAGGTTTCAAATAATTCTCTGACTGTTTTAGCTGATTTTTTTTTTTTCAGATTTGGGGATCCTATAGTTTGAAATAAATTATGGTAGTCACCCTGAAGGAAAGAATAGGTAGGTTGTGATTATAAAGACCATGCAGCTGCCTTTTTATCAGATCACTAGGAGAATCCTTTGATTTTCTCTAACTGCTAGACAAGGAAATTGATACAGGGTTTTTCATCATGCAGGAGAGGAGGGACACAATGAGAAGAATATTTCTCCTCACTGTGTCTTGGTAGACTTCTGATCATCATTGTGTCTTTGCAGGGTGGGCTAAGTACCATGAATGAGATGTGCCTCACATTCCTCTTCTACTATCCTCGTAACAACATCTCCAGTTGTACAGGCTACCCTGACATTTTGTATATTGCCCACATGCTCAAGCAGGAGGCCTCAGAGTGAGTCCTGAATCAAAAATATTTCTTAGTGTAGCAGAGTTAAATGTAGAATGATAAATGGAAAAAAAATAATGAAAATAAGATGTTGCTGATAGGGAAGATATGGTCACATACCTGCGTGTCAAAGTAAAATATTTTTTTTGAAGGAATTTATCAACTATGATACTTCTGCTTTCCTCATCTCACTGTTTGTTTTCTCCACTTCCCCATTGTCCCCTCCAGTACCGTAGAAGGAATGATGGCCATGGACTTTATTGACTGGGACAATGAGACCATCAAAATAGCAGAGAAAGCAGCCAAGGAGGCAAATCAAGTAGTTGTAATTAAAACAATTAATGTAAGTGTCCCCTTCTGAGCATTTGTGATTAGTGAAATAGCGTCAAACCTGAGTTCTGACAATAAAGTACACTTGAGAGATAATACCTCAGATGACATTAACTGCTCAGATCTTACCCACATATATAGGAATTGAAAGAGATTACCTGAATTATGAAGTCTTTTCTCTTGGGCTGCAACTGGAGCCAACTGTCCAATAGAAATTTAGTCAGCAGTTAGTCTTGAAGTATCAGAAGAAAAGCTTTTGCATCTTGGTAATCAAATAATGCTTAATGGATAATACTGTTGGGAAGGCATTTTTGACACAAAGTTATCACAAGGAGAGAAAGTAGTGCTGAAGGCCCCTCTGCTGGTGTGTACAGAAAAGGAGTTAGGATATGCCAGAAAATCAACAAAATGACATGTTATGCATCCAGGCAGAAAGAAAAGGGACAAGAAAAGATGTAAAACTTGCACTCTATCCCAGGATCCAGTGGCTCCCACCTTAATTAAAAACAATATATAATTTTATTTTTCCCTCTTTTGTTCCCAGGAACTGCAGAAAATTGAGAGTGGCCTAATCAGAGACATGATTAATCCAGAGCAGCCTGCTTGTCTCAATATTTCAGAAAATATCTCACTGTCACTGAAGGCTACTACAAACCTTCATTTTGCTGCAGAACGCAGGTCTGAGTCATCGACCACCAAAGAGATGGCTTCACTTCCTCTTCTTTCTTTCATACAGCTGATGTTTTCTTGTGTTATTTTGTCCTCTGAGCTTAGAATTTAAAGAACAGAATAGCAACACAGATCACCATCTGAAAAAGTCTCTACAGTTACGAAGTGGTAGCAGGGTATTTCAGATCTGATGGCCCTAGGACCCTCAGGCCTTTCAAGATATTTATGTAATATGAAATTCTCTTGCTTTGGCAGAAACAGATTCAAAAAACATTGTCATGTATTTTGATTTCATAAAAAATACTTTCCAATGTGGTTAATTCTGAAATCAGAAATGCAATGTACTTTAGTGCAGTAAATATAGGAATACAAGTGCCTCTGGTAACCCTGCATGTGCAGGGAGGGTTGGACTAGATGATCTCTAAAGGTCCTTTCCAACCTTAAGGATTCTATGATTCTATGATCTAGAGCTTCCGTAGATAAGTTAAGGCTCTATACTTACTGGCATTTTAGTAATCTAGTCTCAAGCTATATTCCTGGTAATTAGGTCATTATAGAAAACTAGGCTCCTTACTTACTTACCCAAACATTTTAATTGCTAATCCAAACAATGCATATGATTCTAAAAATAATCCAGTTATATTTAGCTTCAGAAGAGAAGGGTCTTGCAATCACTGACATAGAATTCACCTAATAATGAAGCAATGTTGGGTGTTTATTAAATCATAGTTCTGATATGTGGTCAAAACGTAAAACTACAGAACTCTTCAATAATCCTAGACCTTGGTATTAAATATATGGTTATTCTATCACACTATTTTTTTTCTGCTTTCCTTTCTAATGGGCATGGATTTTTCTTTCCAGTCTAACTTCCAAGGACCTTTAATTCTGAAATTAAATTCCAACTTCAACACTGTCATGATTTTTTACAAAGTACTACCCAAAAAGTTTATCAAAATGTTCTTCACAAACCAAGACTCCCCACACTTTATTGTGAAAAGCAAAATTTTCCTTTCTTTTCCTTCCTTTTTTCATTTTTTTTTCCTCGAGAAATATTTCATTTAAAAGAAGTTTTTATATAAAATGTATAAGTGGTAGGGAGGTGAGAAGACTTTGGGACAACGTGTTGTAAAGAATGTTGTGTTGTGTATTGGTTTCTTTTTATAATATGTCTAGGGCAGACTGTCACCCACAATACAGTCTTTTTATTATTGGCTCACAATGTCCCATTATGAAAATCAAAATTTCGTTTTAATCTAATGGGAAAGTTACTGCAGAGAGGCATCAACTGAGAAAAAAAAATCTATAAAGATATGGAACAACTGTTGTATATGTTATGAATCACAGGAATAACGTTTGCAAAACCCTTCCACTCTCTCTCATTCTTTTAACAATAATCCTTCTTTTCACATACTATTACATTTCTTCTTGCAAAGCAAGAGTTCAAAACAATCTGTCCTGCAAGGAATTTCCCACTATTTTGAGTTTCAAATAATATTTTGTTAGTAAAAACAGAAACAAAAGAGAAAACACTATATCCCACTCACTAAATGAGTGATGTACACTGAAATGCTCCACAAAAGAGCTAGACTCATTTTATAGCATGGCAAATCAAACTGCAAATGATGTAACACCACCTGGCTACATTTTGACTTCCCATTTTGCAAGTTACCATTGCAACTGTAGTAGGTTCTGAGTTCCTGAGAGCATGGCTGATAGGAGAGGAGAACAAAATTAAGAATATTAAGAATCAGTTAAAACTATTTATCCCTTTTCTATTTCACAACAATCCTTCATGCACCTTGTCACGGAATGAGTGGTGTGTGTGTGTGGGGGGGGGTTAGTGACACAATGCACTTTACTTGTATGAAAGAAATAATAATAGGGTTTATTGATATGGACAATGATTTCACTGCGAGATTCTATGGCAAGGTCGCTAATTATTATTTACTGCATGGAGGTTTATGGTAATGCACAATTATCAAGGATGCCCTCCCGTTGGGTCATGAGGTTCAGATTGGACTCCCTTGCTTTCCAAGCTCCTTCTGAGAGGAGTCTGTGTGCGGCTGGTCCAATCCTAGTCGCAGACCTGGTCAGGGGTTTATGACTAAGGCATTTTGTGCACAGTTACAAAGTAAAGTTTACAAGTTCAGAAAGAGAGCTCGCTATATTCACTTACCACAAATCTGTTGTGGAAAGGGATCTCAACCTTGAGGAGTATCCTTGAGAGGTGTCCGTGCTCAAGGGGAGATCCTGATGTGCAGGCCGCTGCCATGCAAGGGGAGCTCAAAGGGCTCTTGAGCTGTCTGTGTATTTATGGAATAAGATGACTTATAGTCATTCTTTCATTTTAGAGAAACTTTGTCTGGTGTGTGCGCTATTAGTCTTATCATCATCAGATACAGCCATCAAGACTTATTGCTGGTTAATGTCTGAGTCAGTCAGGGAAGAAATCAGGGAGCCAACTACCAGGGTCAGATAATATCACAGGTACTTAACACCTGAATAGGGCTACATGTGAAAAGTCAGGTTGAGCTGGGAAAGGAGCATATCCGTCACATACCCACATTAACTGAAGCAATTTTTCTAGACCGATAGATCACATTAGCAGACCTGTTACAATCAGCGAAAGCTCTTCAGCTGTAGGGACATGGATCCAAGTACAACATGGGAATTCCTTAAAATGTAAAAAAGACAAAGAAGATTATAGTGCAAAAGTAAAATGTACTACACAGGTAGAGCATATAGAGAAGAAAAGACCAAGCAGCAAGAAGTAGAGCGGGTTAATTCTTACTGTTTCCAGTTCAGTAATGTTTCCAAACTTTTGTTGTTCAGTTTTCCCTATCTCACTCTGATTTGAATATTTATGTCATAAGGATCGACCTCTTCCAGTTCTCTAATATACCAAAAACATCACTAGATCTAGTATTCTTATGGCACTGAATTATTGAGTAATTATCAGGGATAGAAGAAAGGTGTAATGACATAGCAAAATTTTCAAGCTACCTTAAATTGAGCAGATAAGGGAGAAATGAAGAGACTTAAGCAAGAGATCTGAATTGACCTTGCCATGACAAGTCACATTTTATGTCAAAAAATGGAAGTTAATACACAATGAATGAAAAAAAAAAGAGGAAATTTAAAAAAGGTTTTTAGTAGTAAATGTTTCAAATGAAGCAATCTGGACTTGCAACCAGATGGACAGATGGACTCCTAAATCTTCCAGTTTGGTCACATTTATTCCGTTGTTCACTAGCTCTATGTTTTTGGTTTTTTTTTTTTTTTTTTTTTTTTTTTTTGTGCTCTTGTTACATTTGCTGCCAGAATGGTACACATTCCTCCAATTTCTTCTGTTTCACAGACAATGGAGAATTCAGCACTCCAGTTGTCCTGGGCCCAGTCAGTCCCTTGATTGGAGGGTCTGCCTCAGTGACTCCTAATAAGTTTGCACAAAGATATGTTATATGTGTTTCTCAGTCAAACTATCAAGAACCACATTCACACCATCTGAGTCTTTAGCTGTTGGGACAGCAAGTTCTTTCGCAATGGGTAGCTCACCTAGCCAAAATGTGCCCCAGTCAGTCCTTGAGCACATGCAGTCACTCAAGTCACATTTACACCTTAGCTCACCTGATCCTGCTGAGTTCCTTCTCCTCCTCCCCCGCCTGCTGCCTCCTAAATCCTTCTAACTATGCCAAATTTTACTGCAATGCTAGCTTGCTAAAGGGGACAGTAAAATAATCCAGAGGAGCAACAACCACTGGGCTTTAGTTGATTTTATTCACTACTGCAAGGTCTTTGTGATAACAACATCCATCATTACCCATCATTAATTGACAGAATTGTTATAAGGATAGGGTTATCAATTAGTAAATAACAACCAGCAGTTAGCACAACTAAATGCAGTACACTACTTGCCCCAGTAAAAATGCCATAGTGTTTCTTCACCCTGAATGTATAGGGGACTCTTAACCTTATAAGGACTTAACTTAGCCCATCATCTCAGGTTAAAGGGACTGGAGGGATACTCACACTCCAGCTGGATGAGTTGGCCAGGCATTATTCCCGATCCCCAACTCAACTTTATCCTTGCTCAGCTTGTCAGTGCTAGACTCTTTTATACCCTTAGGGAAGGACTGTGACTGTGCTATGGTCATCCTCATAAGGTGATCCTTTAAGTGAGTTTCAGTCCATTATCAAGTGTTTTCCAATTGTATCAGTTCTTTGGTGAGTTGGGTATTTGTTTACAAATTTTAGCAAAGCTATACCTCCCTGCCTCCACAAGACATCCCAATTCCCTTTGTTGTTGTGGAGAATAACCAAAGTTTCTCCTTCACTTTTCTGCCAGATTGGCCGTATCCTGCTACAATGCTTGGAAAATACAGACATTGGCTCAGGAGGAAACCACTGGATAGGTCTCCTCCAGCCATCAAACACATTGATCAGATGAGGGAGTATGCCAAGCAAAGCCATCCCTTCTTGACAGTCTCTCTGGTCCTGTTCAACTTATTCATGGATGCCCCCTCAGCAAGTTTGCAGATGATACAAAACTGGGAGGAGTTTTGTAAAACCTGAGGGCTGTGCTGCCATCCAGAGGGACCTGGACAGACTGGACAGTTGGGCAGTGAGAAACCTCATAAAGTTCATGAAGTGCAGGGTCCTGCACCTGGGGAGGAATAACTCTAGACACCAGTGAAGGCTGGGGACTGACCTTCTGGAGAGCAGCTCCGCAGAGAGGGACCTGGGCATCATGTTGGAGGACAAGTTGACCATGAGGCAGCAGTGTGCCCTTGTGGCCAAGAAGACCAATGGGATCCTGGGGTGCATTAAGAAGAGCGTCTCCAGCAAATCGAGGGAGATGCCCTTTACACAGCCCTGGTGAGGTCACATCTGGAGTACAGTGTCCAGTTCTGGGCTGCCCAGTACAAGAGGGATGTGGAGCTGCTGGAGAGAGTCCAGTGCAGGGCTACGAGGATGATCAGGTGCCTGGAACATCTGCCCTATAAGGAAAGGTTGAGAGAGCTGGGCCTGCTCAGCCTGAAGAAGTAAAGGCTGAGGGGAGATCTAATCAGTGTCTATATATGTGTCTATACCTCAAGTGAGGGAGTGAGGAGGATGGGGCTAGCCTCTTTTCAGTAGTGGCCAGTGATAGGACTAGAGGAAATGGCCACATATTGAAACACCAAAAGTTCCACAGGAACTTAAGAAAATATTTCTCAACAGTGAGGGTGACAGAGCACTGGAAATGGCTAGCCAGAGAGGTTGTGGAGTCTCCTTCTCTGGAGATCTTCAAAACTCACTTGGATGCAGCCCTGTGCCACAAGCTCTAGGTGACCTTGCCTGTGCAAGGGGGTTGGACTAGATGACCTCTAGAGGTCCCTTCCAACCTTAAGCAATCTATGATTCTATGATTCTATGATTCTATGATTCTATGGTTCTATGGTTCTATGGTTCTATGACAGGGAACATGCCATGTCATATCCTTTAGATTTGGGTGGTTGCCTGTCCCATAAACAGGCCAAGCTACCTCAGTGATAATCATCTGGACAACACCCTATAGCCCAGAACTGGCATCACCACAGGGGCCATGACTTTAGGGGAGGACTGACAAGCTGTTTAATAGGCCAATTAGCCAAGAGTAAGCCATTTAGCCCTCTCTTCCCTCATTGCCAAAGGTGGAAAGGATTTTTTGACAGGCAGTTACCACCATCACTCCCGGGACAGCTGCACACTTGATTCTCCCATTAGGACTTATATGTCAGGCACCACTACATAACGAAGGGCAGTCTGCAAGACTCTGATGTCCAAAGAGACAGCTGCTTTCCTTCACCCTTCCAGATACTTCTTGTCATTTTGCTAGTTCTGGTATTGGGTCATTCTACTAATTCTGGCTGCTGCTAGGTGAATGAAACTGTCATGCACTTGAAGTTTATTCTCAAGGTGAATTTCAGTCCCTCTGATTTGTCCTGGACTGTCACCTCTACAAAACAGTCTTCAATTAAATGATCAGTCGTGGTATCAGTGTATCCAATCCAACCCAGCCTACCTTTGTAGTATACCAGTAAGTCTGCCCAGCAGAGTGAGGAGGAAGTGTAGCTGAATGTCCTTGCAATGTCTTTGTGAAGATGATTCAAAGACTAATTGTCCTTGCAATGACATCAACCACACCTCCCTGGTCTCCTTGCATTCACAAGGACATGCATCACATCAGTGCATGCATCACATCAGGGTCCATGGACTTGTGGATGTCAAGTGTTCCTAAATGATCTCTAACCTGAACCTCCTCCAGCTAGAGGTCCAATCCAGGGTCTCCATAGCCTCCATTCCTGAAGGCTGGTCTTTCCATCAAAACTGAGGCAAAAAAAGCATTCAGTACTGAGGTACCTTTTCTGTACCCTTTGTCACTGTGTTTGGCAGTGGCCCACATTTCTCATAGTGTTCATTTTGTTGTTTATGTACTTATAGAGGCCCCTTTTGTTTTTCTAGACATCCCTCGCAAGATTAAACTCCACATGGGCTTTGGCTTTCCTAGCCCTATCCCCGCATGTTTGAACAATGTCCCTATATTCTTTCCAGATCATCTCTGAAAGCTCATGGGTATCAGGAGAAGTACCTGAGGACTATGCCTCTCCAACCTTTGTGAAGGGCAAGAAGGAGGACTCAGGGAATTACATGCCAGTCAGCCTCAGCATACCTGGAAAAATGATGGAGTAGCTAATCCTGGATACTATTTTTGTCAAGTAAAGGACAAGATGATCAGGCGTTGTGGAACTGCAAAAAGGAAATCATACTTAACCAATCAGATAGACTGTATAAATACATGGTCCAAATAAATATGGCTTGGGAGAGGAAAGCAGAGAATTTTGTCTAACTTGACTTCATTAAGGCTTTTGATGCTGTCTTCTATAACATCATTGGTGATAAACTTGAGGAAGTGTGGGCTGGCATAGTAGACAATGAGTTGGATTGAAAATCAGATATTGAGCTCACAGGTTTGTGAGCAGCAGCAAAAGTAGTTGGAATCCAGTAACTAGCTGTGTATCCAGGGGTCAATAGTGTTCAGCTCATCAGTGGTCTGGCTGACAGGGCACAGAGCAAGTTTACAAAACTGTGAGGAGTGGCTGACACACCAGAGTGTTGCTCTGCCATTCAAAGAGACCTAAACAGGCTGAAGATAAGAGCAGAGAGGAATCTCATGAAGAGCAAAAAAGACAGGTGGAGAATCTTACACCTGTGGAGGAATAACTCCGTGCAACAGTATAGATTCTGGGGGCTACACAACTATCCCTTTTCTTCATTACTTCACAGTAAGTAATTACTGAAGTCATACAAGAATCTTCTACTAGAAGAAGCTTCCGGTTTAGAAAGATGGGTACAGTTCCTTTATCTTCCCTTCTCTCTTGAGCTGTATTTTTGTTAGATTTATTTTTTCTACTGTCCCAGTTATTCTCTGCTCTCTCACACTTTTTTTATGCTGCATCAGTGAGCTCTAAAAGAGAAGAAGAGATAGTGTTTTGTCTGCTTCCTTATCCTTTTTTTATTGCCTAAAGCCAACACATCTAAATTGTTCTTCCTGATCTGGTCCCTGGATGAGGACTTCCAAGTAAACCATCAGTTCTTTACTGTTTCAACTGGATCTCTGTGTTGAGAACTTGGTGGCTTGTGTTGAGGCCATCAAAAGGGAGGCAAGAGACTTGATAGTATGATGAATGAAAGGGAACTCAGTACTTAACAAGACTATCTGGAATTTGTGCAAGGAACACAGAGATGTTGGGAAACTGAATGGAAAGGGTTTTTGACAAAAAAGTTTGTGTTTTGTAAAAAGTATATTTTCACACTAACTTCTAGTTATCAAAAAGCCATTTTTTACTGTCAGTAAGTGATTATGATGTATCTTTCAGGAAAGCCATCAGTGGAGTAAAATGATTTAAAATGGAAAGGATGACACATCTTTTAATCCCAGCAGAAATAAGAGTTTTATCAAAACTTGCACTTTTTAAATAAGTAGAATAAAATACACATTTTCAAGACCAGTGATGATTATATTTAATTGTGGCCAGTAGATGGCAGAAAAATACCGGGGAATAAGAAAGAATAAACAATTTAGAAACTTCAAGCATTTGTTTCTCCTTTCTATTCAAACACTCTACTGTAACCTGATCCTGTAGTCTGTTTTCAGTCTAGCAAGGCTGCATTCATGCCTTTGAGAGCTATTTTTCTTATGCCTTGTGCCTTTTTCCTTAGGATGTTCAGCAAACATCAACATAGCTGCACAGTAATTTTCTGTTTTCACAATTAAGCCTTACAAATAAGATTCTCTAAAGAAGAATCCCAAGCACAATATCCATTTCATAGGAAGAGTCATGTACATACTTCTACTTCCCCTTCATCTAAGACAGAGTAAATGTTAGATACAATATACCAAGACTAAACCACAGTTTATGTAGAAAGTGAACAATATAGCCAGCTGGGATGTAGGGAGACAGTTGAAGTAATGTTTGGTCAGTATTTGGATTAGCAAGGTGAATATGACCAGAAAAAAAAAAATCCCAGTATCACAGAATCACAGAATATTCAAGGTTGGAAGGGACCTCTAGAGATCATCTAGCCCAACCTTCCTGCTCAAGCAG
>JAVCKT010096547.1:0-12902 GCA_032273925.1 Rhynchotus rufescens
CCAAGCCACCAGCACTCTTGGAAGGAGCAAGAAAGCCAAGCATGAGGACAACGTGCTCTTGCGCAAGGAATCCCTTTGTGGAGCAGCCATTGCATGTTCTTGGCTCCGAACCCCTGGTTGTTCCCAAGAAGTACCAGAAAAATCTCTTTCTGTGGAAAGGCCTTTTCTCATCAAAACAACGTTGAGCTGGCAATTCACCTCCGTGAAGCAACTTGAAAACACAGGGCAACTTTTCATGCCTACAGGCCATAAATCCCACTGAAGACTCTCCCAGTTGGAGAGTCAAGCCATCCACATGGGTGGCCATCTCAATCTGTGATAGCTACCAAATTTATGAACAGAATTCCTATGAACAGAAAACAGTTTTCAACAGCTGTTTTAGGGCTAAGACACATAACAAGCGCCAGCTTTAACGATCAGTACTACACAGCTCTTCCCCTTGCATCTCCTAGGAAATGACCTTCCAGAAATGGAATTTCCAACATGACTTGTCTCAGTGGTGACATGCAGTGAGGAGAAACAGAGAATTATAGCAATTAGAATAGATCAAATTTATGGACTAACAAGACAGATGATGCAGTGAAGCAAGGAATGAAATGTAATGAGGCCAAGAAAAAATTAAACATATGCTCCATTCAAGTCTAAGTAGCAATGCACAAGCAGTCTTAGTGGCTTCATAATGCACAGTAAAATCCAGCGGATCTAGAAAGGAAGTTATGAGATATTGTTGGAACACATACATGGAACACACAGGTTCAATCTTGCAAGTTCTTCTAGCGACACTGAAAAATGGGAAATACTACAAAGCAGATATTTAGAAAGCTCAAACCGAATCCAGAAAACTTGTAGAGATCTCATATTATCTCTGTCCATCCCTGGACATTTTCAAAGCTCATCTGGGCAAGGATCTGAGCAGCAGGTGGGCCTAGATCCCATCCAATCTGATTTTTTTTTCCCTGTAATTCTTTAAAACAGCATCAGGACTGATTGGTCTTTTTAAGGATGATATTGGGGAAAAGGATAAGTCAAAGGCACCAGACTATTGAAATGATGCTGCCCGTAGATTTGGAGAGACTCTTGTGATACATTTTAAAGCTAAGACTTTCTTTACAGAGAGGAACATCCTTAAGACCAGAAAAATACTATTATGTGGGATTATACATTTTGTGCTCTGAGAAGATTTGTATACATGCTTCATTTTACATATGTTTAACTCAGTTGAAAATCAACGGGAATAATCATATGCTTCAAATTTAACATGTCAAGCCTTATAAAAATCCAATCAGTTGGCAGGGTGGTAGTTTTTCATCTCCCGAAAAGCAGCAGCTTTTTAACCACATTCCTGACTAGGTTCCTAATGTGGCTCAGAAGTAAAATGATCACTGAGTTGATAGTCATTTCCCCATTCAAAATCTAATCTATTTTGAAAGCTTAAACCGATTCTATAAATATTTAAATATAATCTGCAGCTGCTTAGTGATTTTAATTAAGAAGGCGGCGTGGAAGCAGGATAACGTCAGGGCATGAGACTGCTTTGGGGTAGAAGCTGGAATTTGAGAACAATATATATGAATTTGTGGGGTTTTTTTTGGTTTTTGCTTTTATTTTTAAAAAGAGGTGTATTGGCTACAAAAATAGCCAATGTTCAAGCATGCTCTGCCTTTAAATCAGTCAACGCGTGAAGAAAGCAACATCCCTATTCAAGCAAATCAAGACAAGTGCAGCTGATGTTGTGTCTCTTTTATGGCATTATCCCTCATATGATCTAAATTCGTCTTCAACATGAATTGCACACAAATGTAAAAAAAAAAAAAAAGAAAGAAAAACACAGTAAATTAGTGCTGCTGAAGTCATTTACCCTTTTCACCCATTTTCTACTAAATGAATGGGTCAGGTCCACAGCACCCACTGTGCAGCCTGGGTCACCCATGTGCAGGTTTGGGACAGGCACAGCCCAAAACGTTGACTGGTCCCATGGTGGTCTCTGCACCCAACACCCAGCCAAAGTGGGAACAACCTCTCCAATTGCCTAAATGTTGGAGACAGCTCTGGTTGTCCTTCTCCTGGTAACAGAGAATATAATATACAGAAAGCTGCACGCCCTCCATCCTTGGGTACCCAAAACAGGCCACCCAAACGAAGGAGGGAGGAGGACAGCAGAGCTGCAGGGGCATCACGGCCACTATGGAGCAATGGAGTCACCAAGGAGGGATGGTCAGACACCTTTAGAGCCATCACGGGGCATCAGAGCATCTAAAGCTTGTTGAATTCTAGATCTGAAGCTGCCAACGTTGACACTTCGACATGTTCATGACTCTTGCAGCCCTCATACTCCAAAACCTGCCAGCCGAGCGGGAATTTCAGTCCATTATATCAGGAGCAGGGGGTTAATCCCCACGGTCGAGAACCAACAGCTGAACATAGCTTGAACCTGAAACAGGCACAATTTTCAGAAGTAATTAAAAGAACCATTAAAAAAAAACCTTAATGTAAAGATGCTGACTGATGATTTTTGAATGTGTGCCAGGACTGCACTGCTCAGAAGAGATATAAACTCCTTTAAAAGCGTTTCATAACTGTTCTGGAGATCATTTTTATTCCAGACCACTTGATCAAGCTACCCCTGAGCACTGCTCACCATCGTGCACCCAACGGCACTTTGTGTTAGGCCAAAGCTGGGTCTACCCAGCACCTGGTGGGAATCCCAAACAAGCATCAAATACTGTACAGAGGAATTAAAAGTGAAGATCATTTACTTCCAGTGCTATATTTAAAATATGTATTTTTACTTGTATGCAGCGCAGGTTTCATTATTTTTGCTTTGAGCATAGAAGGGACAGGATGCCTTCTGTTAAAATGAATTTTTAGACCGGATGGCAAACCTTGATGCCACCTCTCTTGCTGTTAAAGATCAGCCAGTTCCCGTTAAATTAATCTGATTTTCAGATATTTAAAAGCCTCCCTTTTAGTGGCTGGGCTGTGCATGCTCTGTTTTCTTTACAACCAGAAGAAAAAAAGAAAGAAAAAAGGAAAAAAAAACAAACTCACCACATTAAGCTAATAGAATCACTACGCATTATTTTAGAGCATGTAAATAATCTCTTTAATTATATTCATTTGAGAGGGAAAGCACTTAGGAGTTTAAAAAAAAATGTGCTGCCAAGTGTTGGTCGATGAAAAGCAATTCCAGCAGTATTCTATTTTCCTCGAGTTTTTCTTCAAGAAAAGGCTTCTTTTGCCTTTTCCAAAAGAGATCACGTTTTGACTAGTCCACTGTGACCAAGGTTTTGACAAATGCCTTAAAGCTGCTTACGTTATTATGCTTATGTTATTCCAACTGCCAGGTGTCTCCAGGTTTAGGATTCTCTTTCTTCCCCTCTTCTTTTCTTTAATGCAAACATTGCTAGAGAAAAATTTTGTGCAACAAATAAAATATTAAAATAAAAAATCAGATTCAGTTTATAACCAAAATTCATATATGCCAATGTGAGGACTGCCCGGGCTGTGCTGGTCTCTACTGCAGGCTGCAATGGGTCCCTGGGGCACCTGAGGATGGCTCCAAATATTCTTCATAGAATAGAAGAAAGTTTCCAAAACACTTTCTTCTCCTTAATGTCAACCTCTTCTCTTGCATACACCTCTTGCTATCACCTCAAGGTGGCCCTTTGAGCTACTGCATCTTGGATTAAGTACCCGAAATATTAAGTCAGACTGCAGGCCTGCAATGAATTATCCCCCTCGGCCTCCAGCTCAGGAATTCAAATCTGCTACAATAACCAGTAGCTCCAAAATTAATCAGTACTGTTCATGTGCAACATTCATTTCTATGCCATTAACTTGTACCAAGTTTGAGGTAGCAGAGGCATGGCTCCAACCTGGAGAACACTGTATTATAAGTAAATTTATAGCAGTCCTCCTAATCTGAGGCTGGACAACCTCTTGCAGTTGTGCCTCTGCAGTATCAAACACTCCATTCATTGAAAAGACTTTTTCAGTTTCCTCACATCCCTCTTCTTTCAACAAAATAAACTCCCCCCAGAAAGTTCCCAAGAGAAACATAAAATCCTCATTTAATTACATCCTTAAAAGCCTCTTACTGCTCTGGAGGAGTAAAAAATTTCCTAGATGTTAAACAGGAACATCATTCCACAGCAAAAATAAGAGCGGGGATAAAATTTTATTCATGAAGAAAACTCAAATCCCCCTTGCAAGCGCTTCGGAAAGGCAATGGTTCAGTTCCTAATTTGACTGAGTGCGAGGCTGGCTGAAAAATGAGGTTTTCTGATGCTCAATCATTTGAAAACCCTGCACTTCATCTTAAGAGTTCAAGCAACAAAACAATGCATTGCATTTAGCGGGATCCAGGGGGGAATGCTACTGGAGACACATGGAAAAGTGCTGGTTTCTAGAGACACCGACTGTACTTACATCCACCAGCTGTGCTCTTGGGAAAACAGCTGTCAACAGGATGGGCTTTCCACAAGCATGACCCGCTCAGGGTCACTGCTCCGTGTCCTTGTCCTGGATTTGCCGCACGGGAAGGAGCATCTTGGCATCCTTGGAGAAGGGTCTGCATCGCCCAACGCCGACTGCAGAGCCTCGGTGCATGGAGACGACCTTCCTACATGTTACATTAATCCTGCATCTTATGTTAATGTGGAAAAAGTGATCTGTGCGTGAGGAAAATGATGGTGTCTCCATGGATGGGAGCTCAGCACGCAGCACTTGGGCCTCCTGCCCCAGGCTTGGTTCCACCAAGCAGCTCCGGCCTCATTCCCGGACAAGCACATAGGGAAGGAGGAAGGAGGCATGGATGGATCCCACAGCTCAGCTCCCCTCCCAGCAGAGCCTCAGCAGCTCTCACAATTCTCTCTTTTTTTTTTTTAGTTGTTTTTTTTTTTTGCCTTAACACCTGGTAAATCACAAAGCCAACGGAAGCTCTGCAAGGGGCAAAAACGCAATCGGAGACCAGGTCTCGTTGCCCATTAGAAGCTACGTGCCGCGCTGCCTGCGAGCTCATTACCACCCAGCTTCCAGCATAAATTGGATATTTTCAAAACCAGAACGATGGATAATTAAGGAAATTCTATAAGGGCATTTACTCGGGAAGCAGCCTTATAAAACAGTCTTTTCAGCAGCTGCAGATTGCATGGAATTTATTAACCATCAATACGAGTCAGTCCCCGCTTTTCTCCCCAAACAAAGCGAACCTCCTTGCCGTAACCCCATGCCCTTAACCAGCTCACTGCCACTGAGCTTAATGAGAGGGCTGAAAAGAAGAACGACAATTAAAATACAGCATGTTACTAAGGCTTAATACAATAAAAGGCACCAAGTGAAAGCCGGAGTAATTTCTACTCGGAAGAAAATTACACAGCTTAAAGCATTAAACAAGTTATCGCTTGCTTTTATAATTGGGAAGCTTTGCGAGTGCGTTAGCAAGCAAATAATGACTGCAAAGAAGGATCTGTGCACTTTCCAAAGCAGTTACACGCTGGACTCTGCTATTACTCCCTATTCTCAACTTTATTTTACTATTTGTTAATCAGGATCTCAAACACTGACTTATAAAAGCTGTGTTTCACAGGTGAGCCCACAAAGCTTTTCATGCATGCAAGTCTCAGCTTACGGAATACCTTTGAGGTTAGTAATACCAAAGAAACGATTCTCATTTTCCAAGGAATCCCCCCAAGAATATTTTCAGTAATAGGGGCAAAATGACAAAATAAGCAAAAGTAAACTATTTGTTTGCAAAACACGCGATCAAGCAGGAGTAACACGTTTTAAAAACACGTCTAAAAACAGGACATGAGAATTGTCTATTCCCCTGCCTATTTGCTGAAGCTGGGAAGGGGAACAGTAAGCATCTCCAGTGCTGGCTTTGGGGACAGATCTCCAAGTGAAGGCCACTGGCTGCGACTGGGGACATGGGGACACACTGGAGGTATCAGGAGGTGCAAGTGCTGAACCCTTGTACGCAGTGAAGATCTGCAGAGCATCCCAATGCTCCCGGGTGCTGCAGCACTGCCAGGGCCTGGAGGTGCCAATGGGACCTCATGAGCAACCACAGCACCTTTGGCTTGGGGCTTGCAGGACCTCTTCTCTTTGCTGCCAGAAGACCCACAGATCTCCTTAGGACAAATTTCACCAACTTCACCTTTTCTGCTAGGCTCCTTTAGCTGTTTCACTCTTTCCCCAGCCTCTTCTCCTCTACCAGGGCACCCACCAGGTGAGTCTTCCAAGGTTCAGTGTCGCAGAGTGCCCCTAAAAGCAGCAGAGCTCACCATTCACCCACCTAGGGAAATCTTCAGCTCCTCGAGAGCCTCCAAAAGAGCTCTCAGCCTCATGGCAGCTCCTGCAGGTTGCACGACCGAGGCTCTCTGACCTCTCAGAGTCTCCCATCTGGCCTCCTTTTTGTAAGGGGAGTTGGTTCAAACCACAGGCACCACCAAACGTGCAAGAGTCACGGAGTGTGTTGGGATCAGAGAGTCCCCGTGGCCATTTATAGCATCACAAAACACCGCTGCAAAGCTGAGCGCCCACATGTTTGCAATTTAATGAGCAAAAGAAACTGATCCTCTTGGCAAACCGGAGCCTGCAGGAGCTTCCCAGAACATGACAAGTCCCACATGACGATGCCCAGGGAGACCAAAACGCACAGAAACATGAGGCATTTTAAAACACAACCAAGGAAACTCTCCCCGAATGGAGAACACTTGGTTTCTTAAGCACATCTGCTAAAGGACGTGTGTTGTTTTCAGCACACTGTGCATGCACAGTGGAAAATTCAATCATTTCCAAAGACTCTTTTCATGGCAACATATGTAACTCAGAGCCATTCAGATGACCTAACGTGACTTGCTCTTCAGTGTTCTCTCTTCATTTTTGTCTCAACTATTAGCTTTATGGGCTGGCACAGGAATGCCACGATAGATTAACTAGAATTGGTTACATTTCTACCTCCTTACTATATTTTTCCCTCCTGCTACAGGTTCTTTCAGTACTACCCCATCAAATGCACAGCTACCCTCTACATCTTCCCAGCTAAAAGCCTTGGATTACAGGACAATAAGGGCAAAAAACACACATTGACCCTCAGAATTACTGTTCTAAACCCAACGCAGAATTGGGCAAGCTGTGAGCAACCATGACTTGTGCACAGTCCTTCCAAGGGCTTTCCACACCAGGATACAAACTAGTGAACATTACTGCATCCATGCTGTCTGAGCCCACTGCGAGCACTGCTGGTTTATCTCACAGATACGGAGAAGCAAACCACAGCATGGAAAAAAAGGGAAGCTTCTTGCTCAGCATCACGCAGGGCACCCATGTCAGAGGTGGCACAAGAAGTCAGCTCACAGCCCTTGGCCTCGTGGCTTCATCACAAGAGCCCATCAGTCCTGCATGGTTGAAGATGAGCTCTAAAGTGGTCACAGCATCTTCTACAGAGACCACATTCAACACAACACATTAAATATGAGGAGGGTAGAGAACGAACAGATCGTGGAGATCCTTGTGCAATGAGGACAAGGGATCAAAGAAAAAGCCTCCTCTGACCTGCATGGCTATGGCAGGATTTTAAAGCCTAACTAGTGAATTTGGACAACCAAATGGCAATGCTTTGCAAGAGTCCGGCTGCTCAAGACCCGCCGTTGGGCACCAGTTTACTGCAAGTTTACAGTGCTCTTAATGATCAGGCCCACAGCATCAGGAACTCTGGTAGCGTATTCCAGGCCAGATTATCTTTATGGGATCAGATCTGCAATAATACTACGCAGCAAAAACCACCGAATGTTCTGAGCACTTGCTGTGATAAACAGCTACACAGAGCTGTGACTCCTGGGACAAATTCCAGGAGAGGTTTCAAAAGGAACTTTTGAGTTTCAGAGAGATTTGCCAAGCCCCTTAAGTGCCCTGAATCATGCAGTGATGCATCTTTATGACTGTAATAATTTAACGCGCTTTCCTGTTAGAAAAGAGCCCCAAATGCTTGTCAAAAATATGCATCCTTATAAGAACCACTTGATGGGGCCTAGAATTCACGGAAAATGTTAGTGTTATATGAGGAGATGGTTGGAAGAAGAACACAAAAGGCAGCCCAGGATTTCCTCTTACCCTGGCCTGTGTCGCATTGCTTTGCTATCACTCCCTGATTGCTTTATCTAACACTCTATCCTCTTTTACACTGGTCCAGGTTTCGTGCAATAGCTTCATGCGTGAAGATGCAAATTGTTGAATGAAGAGCTAAACTTCTATTCAGGAGGAGAAGAAAAAAATAATAATGTAAGTTTTTTTAGCCTCGCTTTTGCCCTCCAGTCCTCAGACTCAGCCCATGGCTCTGGGTGCTCAGGGTATAACCCCTTCCAGCTGCGCCCACATGTCAGTTCCTATAACAATTCATCAAATCCTATTGCTCCTATTGTACTAGATGTTGCTTCCCACTTATCCCACCCTTTTTTTTTTTTTTTTTTAATTAAAAGTCATCTCATACTCGCACACATTCATAGATTTCCTAAAACCATACTTTAATGAAAGCATCCTATTAAATACAGCTGTTCCCTCTTGCTCTGAACCACCAAGTGCTGGAGACTCCCCTCCCAGGAGAACAAGATTCTTGCCCCATTCTTAGAGTTTTCCCTAAGCCTCCCCTCACGGCCCCAGGCAGAAGCTGGATGCGAGGTTGGATGGAGACCTTGTATGAAGCATGAGCAGCTACAGGTGGTTTTAATATCCTGCCCACTTAAGATTGCTCTGAGCTTCCAGTGAGAATGAAAGAAAATATTCTATCACAAAAATCCTTTTCTCAAAGACACAAATACGAGCACCCATCCCACTCCCCTCCAGAACCGACTTCCATTCATTTTAAGAGTAAGATGATTTCAAACTTTTTTTGTTTCCTCAACAAACAACGTTGATTGTCCTCAACATAATGAGCCCTACCACAAAAGGATCTCGCTGCAAGCTGTTTCCCTCTACTTGTGAGCTTAGAGATATCTCATTCATTGCAAGGCAGAAAGTTACAGAAGTCACAACACATACCTTTTCTTATCTATACTTCATATAGATATCTTACACAACTAATATACACACGCACACACACAGAGGAACAACTGGCATGCAGTAGAACTGCACTTAAACAGGATGCTTTGAGTTAAGTTGCTACCTAATACTCAAATCTTACCTGTGTTATTTTGATACTTTCATTAAGAAGTCACATTTTTTAGCCTACCTAACAGGGCAAGGTAAAGGAATATTCTTTAATTATACAACACAAACATGAAAATATGAAAGGTGAAATACTCCAGTCTTCAAAATGCAACTGGACAAGGACCTGACCTAAACTGACCCTGCCTAGAGGAGATGGTTAAGACCAGAGACCTCCACAGCTCATTACAAAACCATTACTGACATAGAATAAACAAAATAAAGACCATTAAAGAAAAGACTCAAGTGTTAATGCAACCAGCTCACCTCTCCTTCACTCCTTAATTAGGAGCAACTTCTATTGTGGTAAAGCAGGGCTTCTTTATGAAGATGCCTGGTGCCTCCAAGCCAAAGCTCCCATATCCCAGGCTCAGAGCATGGCATTCCTGCCCAGAAGCGCTTCCTTCCTTCTCCTCGGGGACAGGCACCCAGTCACAGCCCAGTCCTGCCACACACAACCTGCCCACACGAACACGGGCTGACACCTCACGTGCCAGCTCGCAAATCCCCAGCTTCAAACCGCTCGCTTCTGGTACAGCCTTCCAGCAACAACTGAGAAATTTTACGCATCGTTTACAAAACATTAAACATGCAATCATGTTTGATTCATGGCTAATAGTTCCCTCGCAAGCAATACGTGAAACCCAGCAATGATGCAGCAAGTGGGGACCTCCTCCGACAGCACTGCTGCCCCTTGGCTCTACGTGCCCTCTCCTACCAACCTCATCCCATCTGTGTTGAAGCCACCGGGTTTAATCCACTGCACCCCAAGGCTGAGTAGACTCTGCAAGCGTATGATCTTGGCCAACAATAACCATGAAAGAGAGTTAAAGTTATATTTTAAAAAGGCAGCACCTACCAGCAGCTAAGGGCTCATATATAATTATCACAGTTCAGGTGGTGCTTGGTGAACTGTAAAACTAATCATGGCTCCGAAGCTTTATATTCTCCTTCTCTTTGCAGAGCGCTATTGAACAGGCAGGGGCTGATCCAAATTCCTCTGAAATCAATGCAAACTCCCCCTCTGCGTTGTGTGCCTTGCGTTTCCTGCTACGACGACATTATTTACTTTGATTAACGATCACTTTGTGGACTATTAGCTGAGCAAGCAAAGTATGACTTCAATCATCTGAAATAAGAAAAGGCAGATAATGCAGCCTATAGTACAATCAAATAACCTTGCAAACTCCCTGTCTGTTCCAGGTTTTTTTTTGTATTTTTTAAGTCGTTGCTGAACTACAGAATATTTTCTAACAGCGTACCAAAGATTCCTTTTCATTGCTGGGAGGAAAAACAAATAAATAGAAAAGAAACCCATAATGTTCAGAACTCTACTGATTGCTATGAATCTTCTTCTGCAGTCTTTGGGTTTCCCCCAGATTACAAAGACATCAGGCTCTGGAGAAGTCAGCCTGAATGTACCTGCATCCTACTGAGCTGGCCACCCCAAATCAACTGCCCCATGTTGCTCCAAGAGCTTCAAAAGGAAATCAAGGCCTAAATGCATCCATAATACCAAGACAAAATGGCTTAAAAAGGGGAAAAAAACGCCAAAACTACTGACATGTTTCATTTAAGTTGCAGACATAGGGGTTTGCTGCAAGAACCAAGGTCTTCTTGTTACCTTCGTGGCCAACCAAGATCAGTGGCACCTGGTCCTGGGCACAGCGTGGCTGCGAGTCCAACACTTGAACTATTCTTAACTCTGTCTCCGAGCTCATCTTCCCTGCCAGCTTGTCCCCATGCGGTGTGCAAGGATTCTTCTCAATCAGAAAGCTGAGGTTTTTCTTCTTTTTTTTTTTCCCCCTTCAGAAAAGTGGGAGTACATTCACATAAAAAGGCTTTTAAAAATGTTACCTCTTCCTCCTCCACATCCAGTCACGTGCACGCAATGGAAATTTATGAAACGTGTTAGAGAATTCAGCAATGAAGGGTTTTAACAGAAAAAGGGGGAAAAATATAATGAAAACTTTGCCTTTAGTCACAGGCAGGCTGAGACAGTCACCCCTGGCTAGTCAGAGGTATTTCCTTCCCAATATACAAACTACATGACTTCTATTGAACCTAACTATGCCCGTGCACTTCTGGGGCTCTGGGCAATTTCCCCAATAATTTCTCACTCCAAATTTACAGATAAGAGGTTCATTTCTTGCTGCCAAGGGACGGAGAGGTGCAAAGCACAGTTCCACTCCTCTTTCTCCCACCTTTATTAAGGAAATCTGCCAATATCTACCAAAATCATGCTGCAAACCTCAGCAGCTCGCGGGCTCCTGGCATTAACCACACATGAAGCTAAGGAAAACCAAAACAAGAAGATGGATATTACCAGAATATGGTTTTATTAGTCCTTGAAAGGCCACCAGCAAACCTGTATATCCTTCAAGACCTGATGGCTCTCTACAGTCTACCTAGTTGCTACTGCTCTGCTCATCCTTCTCCAGCCATTCCCAGCTTGGCATTTTGGAGATGGAATTCAACTTTTAAGACACCAGGATGATTTGTGAAGGACTGAGACAATACTGAGCCTACAGACCGTGCTCAGCTTGAGACCATAACCCTGAGCTGGAGCTCTGCAGAAGAAACCTGGCGCACATTTATAGAACGGGCTGAAAATAACAAGTTGAACAAGGAAAAAAACCTCTACAAGAAAAGCTGTCAGAATATATAGGCTCAAATCTTTCAGTCTTTAAAAACGGAGCATTTTGTCGAGGTGAAAAACTTCCAAAACTTCTATTTTAAGCTTCGAGAGCAGCAAGCCCTGGAATGCTTGAGAAAGAAATACCATCTTTTGATCCGCAAGGGAAGTATTCCCCTTTCCCCCGCCCTGTGATTCACAAAGAGGAAAGTGGTTAGAATATATTCTTCTAAAATAGCACTCACTTGGTTATATAAGATCAGAGGTCTGCCCACAGAAACTGTAATGAAATTACGAAACTGCTTCAGTGCCATCTCAGCTCCCAGAAGTTACAGGGCTACTTTAAATAGCGATTATGAATCAAACTGAAGCTCTCAATCATTTTTTTTTTTTTAGGATAACACTATATTCCTAGCGAGTGGTATCCACTAGTTATATATTAAACTTGCAAAGAAAAATTCAATATGTTTAAATCAGGATCCGAAAATAATCTCTCTCTTGCAAGACCTGCTCATTCTTGTGCAAAGTGCAGAAAATGGAATTCCTAGGAAGTAATGTGCTTCCTAAAAATAAAAATATGAGTGTCCCTATATATAATCTCTGGCGGGAGTGGTTCCCATGCCAAAGTAGTGCCCTGGCCCTTGTGAACAAGACCCACGTTGATGACTTCATCTCTTAATTCTTGCCAAGAGAAACAAAGTTAAGAATATACATTGCTAATTCTAGCTCTTTGCCAAGAATCCATGATGTGCAATTCTAGAAAAGAAGTAACTTTCCATACACAAGCTCCAAGATGAACGGTAGCCTTTAAAACCACACTTGAAGAAAACAAAACACTGTTTTAAAGATGAGAGCAACGAACAGACTGCAAGCAAACTCCAAGGCAGGCGGGAACAGGGGAGAACTGGAAGCTCCTAACGACTTCCAAACACCAAAATAAGAAGAAAAAGGCAAAAAAAACCACCCCAACCCATCCATTAAAGTAAGAACGTGTTTGGGTGAGCTTCCCACGGCCACATACATCCAGTAATAGCAGCATGGTGAGCACAGAGTTGGCTTGGGG
>JAVCKT010096548.1:0-12900 GCA_032273925.1 Rhynchotus rufescens
GGGAGGAAGGGGACAGGCTGTTTTCACTTGTTCCCAGCGATAGGACGAGGGGTAATGGCCATAAGCTGGAGCACAGGCAGTTCCGTCTCCAGGTGAGGAGGAACTTCTTCACGGTGAGGGTGCCCGAGCCCTGAAACAGGCTGCCCAAGGAGGTTGTGGAGTCTCCTTCTCTGGAGGTCTTCAAAACCCGCCTGGATGCCACCCTGTGCCCCGTGCTCTGGGTATCCCTGCTGGAGCTGGAAGGTTGGACTAGATCATCTCCAGAGGTCCCTTCCAACCTTGACCATTCCGTGATTCTGTAAAAGTCACCCAGAAGGGCAGAGCCACCCAGTTAAGCCTACCCAGCCACACGGGATTGACCGTTGGACCATCCCATGCGTTTAGGAGAACGACACTTTCATGCACAGTGGGATCTTCCAGAGCCACGCTCACAGTTCCTGGGGCCATACCCCAATCCTGCAATGCTTTAGACAGACCTCAGACCTGCATAGAAAAAGAAGTGCAATCACATACATACCCAATTAGCACTAGTGAGTTCCCCTGCCTGGTAGACCCAGGCGAAGGGTCCAGGTCCAAGGTCTCAGTCTACGAGGCTGCAGGACCATGGGAATCATTTCTTGAGAACAGATTCAAAGGTCCTGACACAGAAACCTAATGAAAAAGTCAATGTTCATCTTATATTGGCACCCAATCATAGTGAATCACGCTGGAATAGCTCTTCTGGGTTGCTTCCACACTCCAACCATACACCCCCTACATGGGCATCTACTGTCACAATTTGTTTGAAAGTCACAATTTATTTGAAAATCATTATTATACCTTGTATATAATACAAATGTTTATATACATTGTATATGCACTTCAATACAAAAAAATGCTGGTAAGTACATCATATGTATAACATATAACAAAATATGTTTAAAAGCATGTTTCTGGACACCAGGTGTACTCTTGAACACTTTTCCTGTTGTATATCTTCACATACACTTTAGTAACATGTATAGAAAATACACAGATCTCTGCTATCTACCAAGGAATTATATTAAAAGTGAAACACATTTCTGAATTGCAGAATAATTTTTAACTTCGCTTCTTGAATTTTTCACACTGAGGTATTTTAAATTACATCAAAAGCTATGCGCAATAAGATCGCAGGTGCCTTTCCTTTTAGATTTTTGGAATTGCTAGCTAAAATGTCAATGCTCTCTAAAATTGCAAACTAATTGACTTGTCAAAATGTTACCGAAGTAAAAATCTTGCTTCCATTTAGCATGCAGGCTCATATCCACCTGTATTTTAAATGTACATAGACCAGACCAGAATACTTCAGTTCTAAGTGCATGTTTTCCTGACGACATGCACAAGTTGAGCACCCAGATCATACAGGTCAGCGTAGCTTGGGTGTCTATCTTCTATCTCTTGTTAGAAGATCTCTGCCTATCTTTGCTGAAATGCAGCCCTCAAAGCTCTAGAGTCACTGCTGTGATGTTCTAAGAGACCAGCCATTGTCTCTTATCTAAAGAGGACTCATACGGAATTACTCCTTTTTTGAAGAATTTCACACCACTGCAAAGTTATTTATCCACAGAAAACCTCTAAATGACCAAGTATATGCTCCTAAATCTAAATAAGAGATAAAAACATTTTGCCCAAATCAGAGTACTGGTGGGATCCAAACTTGCTTGCAAGTTCCCCCTACATCTACGGCATTGCTTCCGAGCAAGCGATCAAGTCCCACAGAAGTAGTTTAATCCCAACTATTTAACAGTGGCTAAGTCCACGTTTTTCTGCTGCAGGCTCACCCTGCTGAGGATGGACATCCCAGGACACTGGCACACTTAAACACTGGAGATCTGGAGCTGTGCTATATTCATGAGCAATTCCATCTCCTGGCCAGGCTATAGGGACACTACTCAGCACATTACCAAGGCATTTTCTCAATGTCATCAAGACATTTTCTCAATGAGTAACTTTCTCTGAAGGCAGAAAAGGGGCAGTGTTAGCACCAGCTAAAGCAACCGTGTCTCCGTAGGCATAGCCAAGACACGCAGCTCACCTTCCCTAAGAAGAAAAAGTCTGAAAAGCTCAAACGAAGCTAAGCTAAGGTCAGGGGAGATGATTCTACCTAAAGGTAAGGAAGTTCATTTGGAAATTAGACTGAAATACTAGAGATGGCTGTTCCAAGAGCAGAGAGACATTCCCTCCTTGGCAGCCTAGGACTGTAGGATAAGAAGTAAACTCTGTTAAAAAGCAGCTCCTCTCTCTCCCACATCCATCTCCCCAGTAATTAGTTCTTACAGCTTTGTAAACAATTTCTTCAATCTAAAGACAATGGTAAATCACTATAAACAGGGTCGGTTACAGTCATCCCGAGGGGCTTATCCACGTATCCCTGGCAGCAGGGATGTTGTGCACAGGACGCGTGGAAGAGAGGAGGAATCGCGCGATCCACAGCGCCGGCGACGACTCCCACGGGGCCCGATGCCGAAGGGTTGATCCAGGAGACTCAGAGGAGGAGAAGGGCCACTCAGCAGCTGCACACGCATCCCACAGAGGCAGCGAGAGGCCACTCCGTCGCGTCCCTCGCTAATCGATGGGCTCAGAAACGCAGGGAACGCTAATGCGACGCGGAGTCAGTTTTTGATGAGGCTGGAGTTGGAGTCGATTTGTTCTTCCTGGATAGGAAGGGAAAAGCTCGGTCCTTCTGAAAGACAGGGGAGAAAACAAAGTACAGAGTAGGCAAAGAAGGGCAAAGGGGGTGGCAGGGCTGCCTAGCACATACAAGTGACCTGATTCAGTGCTTGTCCTTCCAGTAAATGCTAGGAAACACCAAGTTTAAGAAGCAGGTATTTTACCATTGCTCCCCTACAGAGCACGCTCTAGAAATTCAGTCTTCCTGCACAGTAACAGGGGAGTCTGTGCTCTATAATACAAAGCAAGATACTGACACGTGCGGGGCATCAGGACCAGAGAATTGAATATCAGCATTCACCACAGGTGACACTATGCTACACAGTCAGGCAATCTCATTTTAATGGAAATAATTACTCAAGCTCAGCTAGTGAGCCCCAATTATTCTCTTCTCTGCAAGGTCTCACCCTAACAAGCCACTCACCCTGCTGGGTGTTCCTACAAGGCCTCTTCTTGGTCTCTTTTTTGGCCGACTGGATAATCAACAGGAGGATGGACATTCCGGACACCACAAGCAGTACCAGGCAAATAAGGATAAGTGACAAAGAGCCTAAAGAGAAGAGAAAAAAAAAAACATAGAAAGGATATATCAACAGAGATACATCATTCTAGTTGAAGTTTTGGGGATTTTCTGTCTTTGAAATAGGGAGCTGGAACAGTCTCAATAGTGAGCACCCCTGAATCCCACAGCCCAGGAGTCTCAGCCCCCAAGAAGGACACCAAGAAGGCTGGAACCCTGCACGTGGCCACTGCAAGACTGGGTGAAAAGAGCAGTTACTGCTTCTGAGAAAGAAGGCTTCCACTTCTCGTGAAATCAGCTGCGATGCCCATTTCTGACCCGCTACCAGCAGACTACACCTCGGCCATTCGCCCTCCTTACCCCAGTTAGTCTCTGTGTTCTTATCCGGGCAAATGACAAAAGGGACCACGCTGGGTCTGGACGGGGAGAGCGTCGCAGGTAGCACCTTAGTGCTGCGGCGGGCGGTGGAAAGGGGCGAAGCAGAGGTCACGCTCTGCGAGGCGGCTGGCGGGGTCCCCGCGCGGCTGCAAACAGCATCCTCTGCTTTCGTCCCTGCTCGAAGGGTCTCTTTTCCAAGGACGCTACAGCTAGAGACGTAAAATAAATTAGTGGAGGTTTTCAAAAGTTTCAACACAGCCTTCGTAAGCGATCTGCGTGGAACAAGGAAGGGAACGCTGTGATTCTTCTTCACATCGTATTCAAGCTTCACCTCTTTGGGATTCTACAAGTATGTAAAGAACAAGTACGTGTCTGATATCAAAGTTATCAGTGGAAAAAAGCCAACGTGGTCCAGTTACCTGTTTTACTTGGTGCCTGTGCACAGCTCCATTTGACCAGGGAGCCTTTTGCCAGAGAAAGGCATCCAGAGCCTTAGGAAAGGCTGAAAATACTGCAAATAGGCAAAGGGCAGAAGGCAGACAGATGCCTCAAACCAATAAAGGCTCCAGACAGTCAATCAGGATTTCACTGCATCTATTGCCAGTTTACTCTATCCAGCAGCTTTCAGCAGGGCTTGAGCAGTTACTGCTGCAGAAAATCGCTGCACGGAGTGTGTTTGTGATACGTACTTGGTCCAAGGTCGACAGCTTTCATTGCCCCCTGTGGAATAAAACCCCTCACGACAGGGTGAGCATTCTGAAAAAGAAAGAATTAAACCTAAGTTGGTAACACAATGACGTGACAGTTAAACAGCAATTGCATGATAGCATATGCTAACGGTCTAACTACGAGAACAGACCCAACCATACCCACGTAATCTTACGAAACCAGCCTACAATAGTTCAGGAGTAAGACAACGTGCTCGGTGTTTGTTTTCAGTACCTGGCTAGCTTTCCTGCTTTCTCTAGAGTTTAATTATGGATATTAATGACCAAGAGCATCAATATCTCCAGCTGCTCAGATATGACAGAGCAGCCGCTGCACAACCGCCCCGCAGTTCACATTCGCTTGGAGATGCAAATGAAAGAAGAAAACGGGCTCTGCCCTGGGGAAGAAACAACCCTCCCACGAGAAGCGCGGGCGGCCGAACACCCATCCCCACCTACCAAATCGCCGCGCCTGCCTGTTGACCGGCGCGAACCCCGCCAGGCACGTGCAGATCCTGTCCGAGGTCTTCTCACACCGCTTCACCTCCCTGCTCCCCTTCCCTAGGGAGGGCAGAACGGAGCACACGTCCAGTTACTCAGTGCCTCTCCACCGCGGGCGGAGGGTAAAGTTTAATAATCACCATTTTCAATCCCCTTTTTTTAAGCAGTTTAAAACCCCTTTGAAGGGTCTATCCTTAGTAGAGATCAGGAGATACGAGCTACTGAAATGAGAACCCAGAAAGTCTTTGGATTTGATCTTCCTGGGTGAAATGCTACCATCTTTTGAGGAGAAAGCAAAGAGGAACCTTACAGAGAACGATTAGCTCTATATAAGCCACATAAGGAAATGGCCACTATACGGATGACTTACTAACCGTCGCAGACTGTACAACTCCTGCAGAAGTTGTGGTTGTGCTCAGTACTAAAGAACTCTTCCTTGCAGGGAGCACAAGCTGTTTCTGTCGTTGCTGTGCAACGTTTTGTCATCCATTCACCTAAAATAAAGATTAAGCAGAAGGAGAACGTTTAAAAAACTCTTCTTTGTTCCCATACGTTAAAGTGAAAAAGTGCCCCAAGTCACATTTCCATTCAAAACGTAGCTAAAAACGTTGAGCAGATGGAGAGCTATAATCCCCCCAAACTTTGTCCTATAAAAATCATGTAAATTAATCAGTTAGCAGGACTAGCAGTGGTCTAGTAACTTGTTGAGAATCGAGGCAATGCCCCAAATGGTTTTCCTGGTACATTCCAAGTCAACGGTGGACCTTGGAAAAGGAGTCGGACACGCTCCTTCTGTCTCACTTCTATCCACATGGCACAAGCCCAGCAGGAATGATGCACAATTTTAATGATCAGAGTTTTATAGCTGTGCTCAAATGTGCCCTTATTCTCAGAACCCATGTTGGTTTTTTTCCATTTTCCTGTTCTGGAAGCAAAACATGAGCACTAAGTTTCTTTCTCACTCGTTTTCTCTGTATTTTGGGTGCTATCAGTGTCAAAAGAAAGATCTTCAGTGACACAATGCAAATTAATTCATTTTCCCAACAGCAACAGATTTGAAACTCATGCAAAAAAACACTGCTCTTTCAGAGTAACATGGAACAAAACACTTCTAGACAAAGAGATTTCAATACTTCGGAGAACATGCAATGAGCTGCCTCAAGTCTCCTATCTCTCCATTGGATCAGCCCCCTAGAAGATGCTACTGTCTCTACTGTATCAGTGAACACAGGCATTTTGTAGCAAGTTTACCTATAAAAAAAAGAAAATAAAAATTGGCATTTATAGACGTGATCTAATCTCTCACTAGAAGTAAAGATCTACCCTTCTTTTCTGTCAGTACTGACTGTACTAAATGTACTTGCTCTTGAACAGCAGTGTCACCTGTTAGTTGTGGTTAGTCTGCACCATCAAGCCACTTTTATAATGAGAAAACCCATTTTCCCCTAGACCACTGGGAAAGAAATAACGCATGCTTAACATTTATAGTTTTCAATTTTCATTTATTATGTTGCATTTTTGCTTTAAAAAAAGTCTTAGCTAGTACAAACCTTGATATAAAAGCAAGCTTTTAAATAATCTTTAACAGACTTAAATTACCTGAAGGTTTCTACTATTTTGCAGTATTTCTGAGCTGCATTTTATTAAGTGAAAGGATGGTAACAGAAGCATCTTTTCTCAGCTGATAGGCCCACAATAAAAGTCTAACACATTAAGGAAAACAAGCTGTACAAACAACATCAAGAACATTACCTCTCTCAGCAAAGACTTCCGAAATTCCACATGTTAAAAATAACTAGGATATGAAATGCCCGGTTTTTTCCCCATTTCATACGTCTGCGTGGTATTTTCAACTGTTAAGCTATTCTACACCACCTGGGGGTTGTTGCCTGATATTAGATACTGTGAGATGCAAGCAGCACAGCAGATATTCAGTGAAGGTTACTTACCCGGAGCACAGTCTTTGCAGCATTTGTCGCCAAAGGGATATTCGTGCTCTTTACACTTCAACCCCAGGCACTGGGCAAGAGCGACTGCCAGCAGCAAGAACAGAACAGCACAAAAACATGAGTAAAACCTCACAACTAACATCTGTGCAACCATAACGGCGCCCGGGAGTCCCGCTAAAACCCTGCGAGTGGCAAAATCTTGGAGGAAGAGACTCCCGGCTGCAGGTGAGCAGAGCGGTTCATATGCGAGGCGCCGGGAAGTTCCCAGCATGTGCTCCACGCCCACCGGTTCCTCTCTCCTCAGAAAGTGCACTTTTTTGCAGCTCAAAATTCAATATTCAGAGGCAGAAAGCTAAAGTCCTGAATTACCAAAAGATTTCCACTGTTAGTTGTAAAGCCGGGCACGTTCCAGCCCCCGGCCAGGGCACAACTCTCTGCTTAAAGCTCAAGCATCCCATTGGAAGAAGCAGGAGATGCTTCTTGTTTTTCTAGCACATGAAAATCTTCACAAACTGGAGCTTTAGGTAAAATGAAAGGCAACCCACACAGGCTTAAGGCAAAGTACAAATTCTTTCCAAGTGGTCTCACGTTAACAGTAAACCTGTGACTTTTATTGCTGCATAAAACCAATATTGTTAATAGGACGTTTCTTGCCTCAGCAAGATCATCGACAGTCTTGATCTGTTCCTCACGGATAGCAAGAGCTACAGCTGTGAAGCATTTGAAAAATGGTCACTTGGATAAGATACAAGCCATTTAACAACCGAAAACAAAAATACACAACCAAAAAAAAAATATTTACATTAATAAATTTAATCAAATAGAGTGTCTTGGATTTTCAGGCAATCCTTTGGGAAAAAAAAAAAGCTTTTTAGAGTAAAGATAGAAGCCCAATCAAAATTATCGTCTTATTTTAGACTGCAGTGGATATGATCCTTTTATTGTGATGCTTTTCAGACTGATTAGAAAGCTTCCTCGGGGCTGGCTGCGCATCGCTCGGGCAGAGGCGATGCAAACGCAAAGGCAGCTGCAGCCTTAGTGCTCACGAGTCCATCAGCATCACTCACAAGCAACTGCGGCAGGTCTAATGAGGAATTTAAGCAGAAATCACCATCCTAGAAGAGGGATCCCATGAGCTCAATGCAGCATCTGTAACTCCACAAAGAAATCTTCCCCTTAGTGTTGTATTTTGGAGTTAATTTCAGGCTTTTTTTTTTTAGACCTAAGCAGTCCTAGTCTTCCAAAGTCATGGTATAGAGGTCAACGAAAGAACAGTCACATTGTAAAAACCAATTTTCCTTTTAACTCATATGTAAAATAGGTTCTCTGTCACTTTTAAAGCAAGTCCCTGGCCCCAGTTTCCAAAGCTAGTTCAGTGATACAGGGGGAGACCTGTATGTTAGGTCTTCAACAGTACAGGGTTAGACTGAGATATATTGAAAAAAAACACTGGAGGATAAGTGAGATTTTTGTAAACAAACGAATAATAGGAATATGGCTATCATCTCTTTTCTTTCAAGTCTTAAATATTTCTAATAACAGTTACTGGAAACCAGCTATGAGAGAGTAACAGTGGAGCTGATGCCTTCAAACGAGCTAGCGCAACAGGGTTCACATCCCTGAAGTCCACGAAGGGCTGAGCTCTAGAGACAAATGCAACGACACCAGCTGAGAAATTCATTGATGCTAAGTACTTACAACACTAAAATATGTGCTGACTACACATAGTGGTAGAATTGTGGAAAAAAAAAAGTGACATGACTATAGAAACCACACATAGCAAAAACAGCCCAGAGGACAGCATCCTGAAACGATCTACTGTTTTTTAAACTAAGAAATATTGAAGTGGATCTAAGTCGTACACAAAATTCAGAGGGATATTTTGCTGAGCAAAACAGAAGCTTTTTAATCAGTCTACTGATGGATATTTTTCATGACATCAGAACCTATAGATTTGAATAAACCCTTTAAGAAAGCTGGTATCTTTTAATGTGATTCGTGATTTCCATGGATGAGCACCTACGAAGGTAAAAAAACAAAACCAAAAAAAAAAAAGGGAAAAAAAATATTTAAGACGCCTTCACCAAATACGATTAGCCAAAAGCAGCTGAAATTCAGCTGGATTAACTGCACAAGAGGGTGAGCTGATGTAACCCAGAATCTGCACTATGATTTTTAGACTCCCCCCGCCTCTGCGTCTCTTTGCATTGCAGGCAACAGAGCTGTAGGTTTTTTATTTATACGGACGGAGCTTTTAGTCTAAGACAACACACTGTATGCATACAACACAGATAGCAGCAAGGTAACTTTCTTGTTTGTTTTGGTGGGTTCTTTTGGGAAGGTGAGAAGGTGCTTCAGAGCTCTGAGGAAGGGAGCGTGGTCAGAACTCTTCATGGACGTTACGTGCATAGTCCATCAGTTTGCTGCCAGTGAAGTATTCGCTGTATTTCAGGATCTCCTCCAGCTCTAAGTGGTGGTTTTGGTTTTCATCTGCTACTGCAATCATTTGCTTGGCTTCATTGAGGGCATTGTACTCATTCATAGGGTCCATATATTCCTGAAACAAGAGACAATCATTTGCACTCCCTAAATACACATTTCCATAAAGCAGAATCATAAACCTATTTTAAATTACCCACCAAACAGATTTATGGAGGCAGAAGTCTTTAATCAAAACGAAACATATCCATTACCTAACCTGCAATAATTTCAAGTTTTTCAAACTGTACATTTTAGTTCATGATACAGAAGAACTAGAGATTATTTTTACTTTCACTTTCTTCACATAAAATGCTGTAAATGCTATTTTATAAAACACTACAATTAGAACACCACCTGAATATATATATATATACACACACATACACACACACACACACACTTTTATTGAAAAAAAATCACAGATAAAACAGCTATTTTTAGGATAAAATCCTCAGTGAAAATCTATTAATATTTTGTCTATATCTAACTGTAACAGTTTACAAACATATATTAACAACTCTGATACCCATATAGATGCACACTAATAAGGTTAGTAACCTTAAAATTACACTCATCTTTTCTCAGGTAAAGGACCAATATTTTACAGCTTATCCTTTCACACTGCTTATGTTACAATCTGAATGCTGGCACTCAGAGCACTCTGAAAGGAGCTAGAAATGAGCCACAAGCCTCTTCCACTTGCCACCCAAGTACCACAACTATAGGGCTACAAAACCTGTGTTGGTTGGTAGACTCTTCCATAGACAAGTTTACTAGGAAAAAAGTCTTTGTCCTAATAATATTTATTATTTGTCCGAATAATAAAACATACGCTCTGAAAGACAAGACACATCTGTTATCTTCTAGGCTAGTGTGGCACCAAGGTTGGTTGGTTTTTCTTTTTCAGCAACATATAGATTATCAATTACTTCCTTTTTAACTGAAATTACGACTCACGGTGCCATTAATTTGAAGACTCAATGAATTTTGTGACTTTCTTTTATGCCCTATGTAGCCATGTGTCTATATGACAAGAAAAACAAAAGCATTACTCTGAACAGTAGTTACACTAGGAAAACTTCCCTTCCTCTTAAAAGGAAGCATTACATCTGCCCATAACCAATATAGAAAAATGCCATAATCCAGAGGTCAAGTAAATAAGCAGTATTGTTAATTCAAATATTCCTGGATTTTGAAATTTATTAGGAAATCATCTATTGTTCTGAGAAAAATACTTGAAATAAATAGTTGAGGGAGTCTTACCTCCAGCTCTTCCATTGTGACAATACCATCATGGTTGGCATCAATAACCTCCTCAAATTCCTTCTTTCTGTCTTTTACCCAATCATCATCGATATCTTGAGCTTGTTGGTTCTCTACAGTGCCAACAGGTAATGAAATGAACTCAGAAAGCGTTAGCTTCTTATCACCATCTTGATCTGCAACAGGAGCACACGGTAACGGAGTTGAAAAGCGCTTGCTTCAAGTTCATGGAAAAATAAGAAATTCCTTCACGTCAAAGATGTCAGTGGTAGAGTCTGCCTGCTCTGAGCAGGCCACAATCCTGACTCTAGCACGGAAGAATAACTAGCACCTATATCTCTGTGGGTAGCAGACAACTGTCTGCATTATGATTCACCTAGTGTTTTAGAAAGCCAAAACCCAATGCACTCCATATACTAAATAAATTTTATTTGCTCATCACGCGCTGGTGATGAGCAAAGGTATCCCAAGGTATCCCTGGGCACTCTTCATTTTTATTAACCTAAAAGCATTTGTATTAACTTCATTTTTCTTAACCTAACCACACACAACTCCAAGTAATGTCAGCATCTGCACTAATGCTGTATTTTCCTTACACATTTTGCTGAAGTTTGCATCTAATAAAACTACTGAGAGTAAATAACTCTCAAAAAAACTTGTTTTCAAATGGCATACCCAGATCTCGGATGATCTCCTTCACCATAAATTTAAGCATTCCCCTACTGTGCTCAGGATGAAGAAAGGACAAGAATTCTTCTTCATTCAACAACAAATCAGGAGGCGGGTTGTCAGCCTGGTACCACCGATCCTTCAGGTTATCTAAAACTTCCTGTGCTAAAAAAAAAAAACAAGCAAGGTTTAAACCATTGTTTTAAAACTATTTACAGTTCTTAAAATATAATCATTGGCCATTCAACTATTTGGTTCACAGGTATCTAAGTTATTTTACAGTTCAACAGGGAGTGGAAGGTGAGTGATAAAGGGAAATAAAGTGCAATTAGCTTGAATAGCAAAGAGATGACACACTAGAAAAGATTCTTGAACCAAACCTTGGAGCTGAAGTCAAGAGATGAAAATAAAGATTTAGCTCTAACTGCATCAAAAAATCAGTACAGGAAGTGGAAAGTATTGTAGAAGAAACTGAAAAAATAGCTGCTTTAGGTAGTAACTATGACTAATTCAATGTTGTGCAGTACAGGGTACCTAGATGCTTGCAAACTCCTAGGCATAACTACTAAACACAACTATTGATAGATCTAGAAGACGCTTCTGATCTGTTAAGCACCATTTTTAATGCACTATGCATTAGAAAAGTTTATTCTACTCTAAGGCTCCTTTGTAAGTCTACCGTGGATCACAAAATATTGTTCTTCCATACTGCAGTTCCAAGCATGATTAAAGGGGCATGTTTTATCACTCTAGCATCACCCTGCCTAATTTTATTACTCCAGTTTGGCATTCTTAATACACTGTCTAAACCAGAAACACTTGTAGCACTGCTCACCTGCTTTAAGGTATGCACAAACGCAAAAGATTTGAAAATAGTTGACAAAATGATAGTGATCTACCACAAAGCGATGATAGAATTATGTATGCTACACACTTGCAAAGTGCAAAGGTTGTTTTTTTCCACCATATTGCAAGTTCAGTTAGCAGCTCTACCCTCCACCACAAAACTACAAATGTAAATTAAACACAAGATTATTAAATTTAATTTAAGGCTTCTAACTGAACAGACAGAACAGCTGGACCAGTAAAGTTTGGTATTAGGAAAGCTATGAAAGATTCTTTTTTATCTTGTCCCTGCTCCTCCTCCTTTATCAGGCCAAGGGTTGAGAATTCAAAAGAATCCATTACCCAGAGACAAATTATGTTCTCAGCCTCAAAAAGACTAGCCAGCATTTTTGGAAGAAACTTTCATTTTCTTGGAAGTGGAGATTTAAGAGAGCAACTTTAGCAAAGAAAGGAGAAGATGCGAAGTCAGCACCAAGAAACACATTTAGTCTTGCATTTACCTAAGGTTACAAGTACTTATCCCTTTTTTCTAACTAATTATCTATCACATATCAGAAAGCAAGCTGATTTCAGACCTAAGCCCTGCAAATGTTTTAATTACCACTAGAACTTAATCAAGGGCAATACTTTTGCTTCAAGGAGCAAATGCTGAACCCATGCAGACGTGCCAGAAATCTCTTCACATTTCTGCTTCTCTCATTACATTTCACATCATGTTGACAAGCACCTTAAAAGCATTTTTCCTAAACTCAACTGAAAAAACCTCATTTGAATAAGAGTTTCCGCTAAGCGTCCGCCACAGATTTGAAGAGAGAGAACCACACACAAACTGCAAACACACAGCATGAACATTACATACACCTAGAGGTCCTGAGCACAACCAAACAGGAAAGAG
>JAVCKT010096549.1:0-12900 GCA_032273925.1 Rhynchotus rufescens
CCCGCTGCCGCTGCGCGCACCCGCCGCGGGCTCGGGGCGCCTGCAGGCTGGGCTGCCCCGGCACCCGCACCACTCCCCTACATTTCAGAAAGCTTTTCCTCCCTCGTTCCCTTCGCTTGCCCTTGCAGCGCTGTGCAATTGCTACGTGCAGGAGCAGCAAGGAGCAGCTGAACTAGTGGTGTGTGTTTAGGCAGGCAGAGCCGGTCAAGTATTCGTCTGGAGCCCAGCTTTGTTTGGATGTAGGTGTCAGATCCAGGTTTCTCTAATTCCTTTCCTCCAGGCTGTATTTGGAGGATATAACAATATGGGAGTTGAAAACCTGCAGAACTGACTCCGTTTTATTTTTCCTGCCGAGCAGTTTGCTTTTGTTCTTGATCCCTATTTCTGCAAGCGCAGCATCGCAGATCCCAGGTAAAAAGTGACATCTACAGCATTCAAAGTGCTAAAAATCAGCACGTGCGGGTGTGGAGAGAGGGTTCTCCTACAGGAGCTCTGCTATGGGGACGGCTGCAGCAAGCCTCACATCGAGCACACACACACAAAATTCAGATTTGTGTCGAACTAAAGCCCTGAGGGCTACATGTAATAAATGTCCAGTCCCCTAACTTTTCCAAATTAAACTCTAATTACATTCAATGAAAACTTTCCAGCCAGTGGAATTTTCTACAGGAAGATGCAGATTTATCATATTACCTCTTTTCAACTCGAGAGTCTTTCTGGAAAATTACTGAAAAACACATCCTTCGGTTGTACTTGTTCCTTTCCCAGGGCAGGAGGTGATCTGCAGCCTGCAGCACTCACTGGTTTTAGCTCAGCTCCACCAGGGCACCTGCTCATTTTTGCTTTGAAGGCTACGTACCAAAGCTGGGCTGAGATGATGCCCAATGTTGCAGTCTCAGCTGGTTGGAAGATATCGTTGGTCACAATGGGACGGCTGCTTTCACCACCTGCCCTTTGGGATTAACAGGTTTTTGGCCTATTTTTCAGGTTCTCAAAGGGACTGCATGCTCATGACTCCTGCTGTAGCAGCAGGAAAAGCACCAGGGCTGTTTTGTGCAGCTCTCCAGCAGAAGAGCACAAGCATTTTGAAAACTCTGAGTTATGTTAATAGGAGCAAAAACAAGCTGCCTCAGAGAGCCTTTGAGAATCCACCCATAAAAAAGCTACATAAATGGTAACTATTATTAACTTTCCACTGGGCCTGCTTTTGCCTTACCTTTTATCACCCTAATTGCTCCCACGTGGGCCCATTTCCAGTCTAATTCCTTTCCAGCTCCATGGTTCAGTTAGAACTAAGTTGGGGTGGTAGAAAACAAAAGAATCTTCAGAGAAGCTACACGTGATTTAATCATCTCTGTATCTTGTAAGATGAAGTCTGTCAATAAAGAGAAGTGTGAAAACACTGGGAGAAATAATGTAGCATCAATCCTATTTTTACAGGGATTAAAACTTTATAATCCAGCCTTAAACTGAGCATGAAGCCAATCAAGATTCCCTGCAAGGTGCCCGAGTTAGTGGCTGACACGGGTCTCTGCTTCTGCTCTGCTCCAGAAAATACAGCTGTAACGTGGCCCTGTCCTGTAGCCAGCAGTGAGCTGGTGAGAGAGGACGTCAGGAACAGATATGTGGCAGACGAGGCACCGGGAAGCAAGTGGCTGCAGCCAGTGACAGTCCTAGCTAGTAGTGAATTAAGACAAAAGTTAATTCGGTGCTTACAGATAACTATCAGAGCTTCCTGATGAGGATTTTTTATACTGCAGAATCGAGGAAGAGCTTTAGTATGGCAATAATGGCACGATGCCACCAGTGACTTTGGTGGCAACAGGAGGCTGGCTCTATCTGTGCTGACAGGTGGCCACAGTCTTTGGGCTACTATCAAGAGCAATGGGGAAAAGTAAAACAGAAGAGTCTGCGGGGAAACCACGAGCTCAGCAGACACAGAAGGACCCCGTGTTTCCACAGTTGTCACTGTAAAAGACATGAAAGGTTTCCTCAGCTAAGCCGGGCAGAGTCTAAGTGCCAAAGCCTGCTCTGGACTTGCATGTGAGCATTTATATACAGTACAAATACATATTTACATTGTGTGTATAGAAGTGACATAAAAGCTGTTTTAGCAAACTAAACCATTCATTCTTTCCTTTCTGACCCGACATGCAGCAGAAAACAAGGTCTCTTCCTTTCTCCGTCCTGCAGCTAACAGAAAACTTGGCACAGGAAAGACTTGCAGGAATCAGCTAGGTGCCTTTCACTCCTTTCCAATGACTTTTTGTTGCTGTTTATGCTAAAAGGATGAGGCCCAGGGCTCAATCCAGGTTGTTTTTCCCTCTTTCCCGCCGCGAGAGGAGCTCCTCGGGATGCCCCACAGAGCAGGCACCAAAGCAGCCCAGTACCTGCCCAGTGCCCCATAGCCCCGGGGCTCCGCTCCCACAGCGGCACCATCAAGGGAGCCCTCCAGGCCCCTCACAGAGACAGCTTAGGAGACCGGGCAAATATTTTTAAAACCGAACAAGGACACTTCATGAAGGCAGGGAGAGAACTTTCCAACAAGTGGGACTAGTCGGGAAATGGCCTGAACACCAGCTCGGAATGAACACTGGAAATTTGAGGAGGGGGACGCCTCACTTGGTGTTTCAAACTGTAATGCCTGTGTCAAACCATTAGACCAAACTCACACAAATGTTTTAAAAGCAAATCCATGCTACTCCCCTCTACTACTTTTACAACTATTTACTGGTTGTAGTTAGCTTACAGCTGACTTAGTTTTATCTCTGAAAGGTGATATATATATCAGAGCCCACTGTTCCTGTTTGACACATCTCAAGGACTTCAGGTCACATTTGTTCAGTTCATAGGCAAAATCATGCTTTTTCTAACTAATATTTTTGTACCCATTCAACACAGGCTGCAGAAAGCTTTCTCTGTGCTTCTAGCTGTTGCTACAAGCCACAGCTTTAATGAGACTTCAACTTTTGAATCCTATTAGCAGTTCTGACCAAGCTAGACTGAAATCTCACCTACTCGGGCTATTGAATACACATACAAAAATATTATTTTTGTAACTGCAGAAAATACCTAGAAGCTTGCCAGGAGACTGCTTCCATTAGAAACTGCCGTTTGGGCAATGTGTGCAATGGCCCTGGTTCAGCTAAACCTAGCAGCAGAGACTAAAACCAAGAGCTCTTCAGGGCCACTGAGAGAGCTTTGCTGACCTGCAGCCCTCACCATGACCAAGGTCACAGGCAACGTTTAAAGGCCGGGGAGAGAAGGAAAACTACATGTGCCTTAAGTAAATCCAGGCTTTGGCTGCAGAACTTCCATTCTTATACCCTGAACCAGTGTTATTTCTCATGGAAGTTTTAGACTCCTGTTTTACATACGGCAGAAAGCTAATCTTTGTAACTGTGATGCAGTTTGCAGTTAGCTGAGTGACTTGTGTAGGTTTATGCACAAGTCAAACTACTCCATCATTGTTTACTGCTGCATATATCAACTATAAAATACACCATTACTCCAAATTCACAGTTTTAATATATGGTACCATATATCTAAAGTATTTCATAAATATTTTATCAAAAACAGTACAAATCACCACGGCTTTTTTTTTTTGGATATTTTTCTGCTAAAACTTTTAAAAGAAAAAAAATCAGAGTGGACTGTACATTATTCTGGAAGCAAATCCTCTCCTAGCTCTTCATCAGCAAATTCATCTTCCTCAGTTCTCTTTCTTGCTGCAGTCTTTGGTCTTTCTGCTTGTGGGCCGAGCGGATCTATGTAGGAGGCATCTAGGATTTGAACAAATACATTTGAAAGTTACCTACAAGTAATTGTAGCTGTTTCTAGTAAATACAATGAATATATTAAGAATGCTTTTAATATGACTCATCTGTAAGGTACCTTATGGAATGAATGAAAGATTTGGAATTTTCTGAAACACAGACTAAAGAGAGGATTAGAGCACTGCAGGAGACGCACATCCCACCTTTGCAAGGGAACACACGGCATGACAGCAGTACCATCTGAGTGCCAGTGACAGAGGCTTCTTTTATAAATTCACCTTTTTTTATTCCAGTCATTAAGTTTTGGGGAAGGAGCCTCCAGAATTGTGCATGGAACGGGGAGACTGCTGAGTTGATCAAGGAAGGGCATTCCGGGAAGTAACACATTCCATAGGGATTTGGGGGTTTTAAATCCCTTCCACTCCTTTGAAAACTCCACCTTAGTGAAGGACTTACAATTGTAAAACCACAGGGACTGTCTAAGGATGTGCACTGCACATGTGTAAATATAAGTGTACAAATACATATATATTTATTTCATATGGTCCATTTCTTCTAATACTTTATAGCAAGCTATGAACAGGGAAGCTAAAGCCATTCTTGGTGTTTATTTCACAAGGGGAACCCTACATGCTTCTGGAGAGCTTGTTTTTCTGGTTCCCCCTCTGGGAGGGCCAGGAGGGTGGGAAGGTGCAAGGTGAGCTGCCCACTTGCCTATTTCTTTACTGCTGCTGCTTTCGTAGGGTTCACTCGTGCCAGGCAGACCTCGCAACTTGGCGCTCAGTCTTTCCCCTTTGTTAGAGCCACTATCTGCAAGGAAGGAAAAGAAATGTTGAAAAACAGTTAACGCGGGTCACATTCCGAGAGACCATGGAACAGGAACAGCAAGGGGAATTCAGCCACTGTCTGTGAAATAAGATTCAGGTGACACAATCTGTTCACGACTGGCACAGAACTCAGTTGTCACTGTGGTTGCTGGCACAATGGATGCTGTGTATTTAAGTTTCTTAAATATACGGTCTTTGGGGTAAATGCACGAAAATATTTCTCTTTCAAAAGCTGATGCTTTATTTGCTTGCAAGGGACAAACGGTCCCGTTTGGGAGCTAAAATGACCGTGAACAAACACAGGCGCCGCCGCAGCCGTGGGGACGCGCTGCACGTGAGTGCCCTGGTAAAGGAGCACATCCCACCTGCGAAATGCTGCCCAGGCCCTGTTCCAGCTCCTGCTCCAGCTCCTGCTCCGGCTCCAGCCCCGGCTCCAGCCCTGGCTCCGTGTTGGCACGAGTGACTGCTGCCCAGATGGCCTGTCCGGCCCGCTCTGCCCCTCACTCCCGCGGAACATCTCCCGGGCAGCAACTGCAGCAGGGAACGTCTCCCTGGAAGCTCCCTCTGCAACAGGGAATGTCACCCTGGCAGCTCCTCTGCAGCTGGGCCCCTCGGAATGCGGCCGCTCCGAGCGCTGCCCCGTGCCCAGACGACGTGGGATCCAGGGCTCCAGACGCTGTAAGTATTCTGGTAACCTCTGGATCTCTTTTTCACGTTGCTGGCACGTTTTCAGTCTTGTCTGCTACACCAAATTTTTATTCTTTTCTTTCTTTTCTCCTAGGAGAAACAGTTTTGTGTTTGGCTTGGTACATTGAGGGGGCAGAACCTGCCAGGCAGCCAAATACAGACACGCTCACTGACAACACGGAACACGGCTGTTCTTAAAAGCCCTCCATCTGGGAGGCAGAAAAACAGGCTTAATTCTCCAAACACTAATCACAAACACTGGTCTTGGCAATGCACTCCCATTGTTTTATTTACTACAAATGTTGTGTTTATAAATATTGTTACTATTTTTCACAAATGTTTTCTTCTATAAGGATGACAAACCTTTCTGTTCCTCTGGATACCAGCCTGCAGTTTGCTCAGCCTTGCAATGGCAGACAGCGTTCCTGCTCTGAAAAAGATCTGCAACCTACAACTATTTATGCCCAACAGTTAAGAGCTATATTCAGTTTACTAGACAGAGGTTATGGTTGAACCTTCAAAGCCAGGGAAAGTTGTTTTGATGTCCATCTACCTCTGGTCAGTTCTCAGTGAAGGGCTCCATGGAAGAAGTGAACATGGGGGGAGGGATGTGAAGAAGCTGAAAGAAATCAATGAGTTTGGGGGCCTCAGCAAAATTATAGAGGAGCCTCCTCTTGATTTCAGTGGGCCTTGGACATGGGGCCAAGTATCAAGAGGCAGATCTGGAGCTTCAAGGTGCTACAGATGGAAACATGCTGAGAGTCAGGGAGTCAGACACAGACTGGAGAGGAGAGTAGGCCTTATGAAAGGGAAAACAGGTCATCTACAATATGCTAAGGATGCAGGGAGGAGTGGTGAGGAAATGGGAAGAAGGAAAGGATCCATCAGGAATCACAGGAAAAGACTTAACTAGTCTCTAAAATTGGCTGATTCCAGAAAGGAGGAATCTGGTGGAGTGAAAACAGATTATGAAGATGGCACACAGATTCATGAAGGAGGAAGACATGTGGGTTTTATTGATAACACCTGAAGAAGCAAAAGGATCTGTTACCTGAAAAAGAAAAATCAGGACAGATCTGACCAGCCAAAGTTTAGGACCAACTCAAACAGCTGGGAGAAGCCTAATACCCACAAACCATCCAAACACCTTGTTGCCCTAAATCAAACAATTTAGAACAGAAGCTTTCTTGGACATCCTAAGATCCTTTCCCGCTTATGGCTACATCCAGGAAGAGAACGAAGCAGTAAATCTGAAAATGTGAATCCCGTTTTCCACCCCCTTTCACTTGCAGTGGATACGCAACCCCGAGTGCCTAAACCTCAGCGACTGCTCCCCGCAGAGCCTCGAACAGCCCTGCACCCCTGTTGACTCCCTGCACACCGGAGCAGCACCCCCGGGGCAGCGAATCCCCGCGGGATGCTCAGCACGGACCTGGCCTCCAAACTCCCTGCCAGCTGATGAACCAGCCCGGAGGGATCACGAGTGCGATCCCAAGGTGAACAAATGTGCACGTTCACACAGATGCCGCTTTTTAGGGTCAAGGATTTGAATCAAATTAGTTAGTTTTCTGTCAATTTAATGAACTGAACGAGTTCTTCAAAGGGTTAGACTAATGCTAGGAACAGCACAAGGGAAGTGGCAGGAATGTGTGGCCAGGAGTGGGAAAGAAAGTTAATGTGGGGGGGAATGTGGCTGTTGCCTTCAGGGACAGGAGAAAAAGACAGGGATAGATGGAGGGAGAAAGAGCACAAATAGGAAGAGAAAAATCAGAAGAAACGAAACACAGGAGAAAGCTGTATACATATAATCACGTTTAGCATGTCAAAAGGCATGTACATGATAAAAAAAAACTAAGGTTTTGCCTGAGGCAAGGCACAAAGCTTTATCTTTTTAAAATCCGATTTAGAAATATATTTACTCTGTAGGATGTTTATATTTGGGACCTGGATTACAATGCTAGTATCACCTTGGTCTTTCAGGCCACGCACATTAGCATCAGCTGCAAGCTATGCATATAAAGACATAAATAATATACACTGTATGCTTACATATCTGTTACAGTCCATTTCCTCTGACATCCGTTTAAGAGGCATTCCCATAATGTTATATTTAGGATACATTATTCAAATTATTGTACTATATGAATATTATTTCTCGTTATTCAGATTTTTGAAACCTCTGTAGAAAGCTGATTTTCTTTTGAACAATAGGAAAACTGCAGAAAGAAGGAATTTAACTTAGAACTGATTTTAATAATTGATTAATTTTGTGTGGCAAAATAATGGATAAATCAATATACTACACGAGTAGTTTTTGTAGATGTTTCTACAAAACATAGATGTAGATGTGCTTGCTACTTGGCAAGACGTGAATGTCACTTCAAGCCACGCAGGAGCTCCCCTGCATTTACATTCAGACCTGAGCCCTTAAAGGACGTAATTGCACCGGCTGCAATTGTGGTGCTGGGACTCCTGCACGGGCTGTTCCCTGCCTCCTGTGTATTTATTTTCCAAAAACAGAAAAAAAAAAAAAGGGAGAGGATTGCTATAGCAATGCCATCTCCTTCCAAAGGAATCAAAAAGATGCAAAAAAGACACAAAATCTGATGTTCACAGGGAACTTTTACTAGTTACAATAAGAACTAACAAACGTGTTCAGTTTTAGATTTAATGTTTATCTTTCTTACAGTACAAGGGCTGTCTTAAATTGATGTTCAGATAGGTATCAGTTTTCCTAGTCTCCTGTTTTTCCTTATCTACCACCTGTGCAAACCCTAACCATAGCCTTAAACTTATGCTTTAGTATCCTGCTTTAATACATACTGGCAAAGCAGTAAGTAACCTATAAGCACAAACCCTGCTGATTTAGCTATCTTTCCTATTAGCTTTCTCTTTAGCAGCAATTTTTAATAATGCAAGATTTTTCTGAAGTGAAGAAGCCTCATTACTCTCATTATAAACAACTACCTAAGGACAAAAATGCTTGAAACAAAGATCTGTTAGGAAGGTCAGCTCAGGCAAATAGGAATGAGGATCCAGAGGTGCTAAGATGATGTGAGCTGGTAACAGGTATTAAATAAAACTTACTTCCAACCCAACTTATTTACAACCCAACATATTTGAAATGCAAACATACAATATTTAGCTAATAGGTCCTAATCTGGGATTACCTGCTTCCTTGGGATCAGTAAGGGTGGCAAATCCTTACTATAATGTAAGAAAATGTCCCTTTTAGATCTTGCTAAAGCCACTTAGAAGAGATGAATCTTAACATTTACATATGTGATTTATTTTTATATTTTGAAGCAATTAATGTACTTAGTGTACTAAGATCCCCAAATAAAATATTATTTAAATTTTATGTATGTCTTCCCTCAGGCTGTGTACATGATTTTTTTACACTTCAAAATAGAGACTCATGACCCAGGTGAACAATGTTAAGCCCAGGACAAAACAATGTCAGGACTTCAGTTTTCCCTGAGTAAAAGGGAAAACTCCCCTTTACCCTCAGTAAAAGAGAGGGAGTCAAACTGTTGCCTTCCATCTGTCTCTCTGAATGTGCTACAGCTTCCCTGAGGATGAAGTTCCTCAGAGCAACCACTGCTGCTTACACACATGCAATGCCTTTGGTTTCATCTAGAAATCTGCAGCTTTTAATCAGGAATCCCAGCAGAAATAACTCCAGGCCCAACACAGGACCTCTTCAGTCCCTCTGCTTATTTGCTGAGGGATTTCCAGAACGGTTGGCTCTTTGGGCACTGCATTTGTGTACTCACACTTCTCAGACATGCTCCTACACAGATAGGTTCCCAAACTCTACTTTGCTTCCATTCTTTCAGGAATTTTATGTAACATCTTGAGCAACGGTCTAAGAATAACGATGAGACAAAATCCAGGACAATTTTGACCCTGCTTAATCCTCTCCCCCTTTTAATCAGGCCCCTAAGTGTCAGCATGTTCTCTTTTCACTCCAGCTATGCCCAGCTATGTGCCTTCCAATTATTAGAGTTTGTGGTCAGAGTTCCTGATGGGTTAAATGCCTTTCTGCTTGTTTGCTTTTAAAACTTTCCACACATATTTCTGCCCTTAAAAGAAGTATTGAAATGGGCAGCTGGAAGGGTTGCCTCAAGACCTTTCCAGCTCAGTCATTATCTATACCCTCCTTGGCCAAGCTACCAGCTGTACCCCCAGGTCCCTTCTCTGCACCACGTTGTCCCTTTTCACTCCCAAGAGAAGGGCTAACAACAAAAATAAAGCTGCAAGAAGAGAGACTCTTTGTGCCTCTAGATGCCCAGTGCAAAGTTTTACCCCTGCCTGCCACCAATCATGTTTTTCCATAGCCAAGGGGGAGATCCACTCCATCCCCTTTTGGAAAGGGGCTCTCAGCCCGTCTCACACGGCTGCTTTGCTGGCACTTCGTGTTGCCTGTCTGCTCATACAGCCCATGTTATAGAGGAAGGCCCAGAAATATTTCCATTCCTCTCTCCTTCCAAAATAAGGAATTTTACCCCGCGAATTATTTTGGCTTGAGGCCCAGAACAGGTAAAATTCAATCCTAGGCAAACAGTGCTTTTTTTCTACATAGCAAAAGATGATTTAAAAGCTTCTTTGGTGAAACTGCAGAGCTAGAAAAAGGAAAGAATCTTTCTCAAGAATCCAACACTCACTCTTAACCCTTAAAGAATCTAGAATATCAGTCTTTATATATGTAAAAGTATTCTATAGCTATTTTACGGTTACATTCTCATGACAATAGACTCTATAGAATTTAATCAGTGTAGATTAAAAAAAGAACATTAAGAAAAAAATCATAAAATATTTCTGTGCAAAAGGAATGGAAGAGAACAAGAATTTCTAGGGGATATCTTTTATGAGACCCACTAATAAAAGATAAAAGAAAAGCAGAATGCAGAGAAGCCCTTTCCCATTTGGGTCAAAATGATTTTTTTTCCAGCTGGCCCAAGCAGCCTGAAGTCTGGTAGTTTCCTTAAAACAACAGGCAGAGCAGTCGGGTTTAACAGCACTAACATTTCAGGGATTTAATAATGCAGAGGAAAAATGTTAGCTCTGCAATTTGCAGAGGGCTGAATGCACAAAAAGCCAAGCAGGGGCTTCCAGGGCTCTGTTGTTAGAGCTTTGCCTTGGTGAACGTCAGCATTTTGGATCCATAGGAGCACAAAGACCTGCCTTCACAGAGTGGGTTTCTCCTTATGGAAGCTCTAGCATTTCAACTCTGCTATAGGAAGAGAAGGGAAGGAAGCAAAAGATAACACGGAGGCCTTCTCTTTATTACTGGGTTGGTTTCCCAGAACAAGCTCTTCAACTGGCAAGAGCCCCCTAACATAAAAGTCAGGATGGTGGGCACAAAGTTCCCTTTACTCCATACTAAATAAAGACACAGTGAATTTATATTGCTCAAGGCTTACACAGTTTGTTCCCTTACAGTCAATAATTCCTTAATGTTAGTCACCCAAAGTTAATGTGATGTGTTTAGTCTACAGCATCAAAAATGGGGAGTTAGCTTCAGGAATACACCAAGATCTGTATATAAATCTGTATATACAGACTTGGATCTGTATATAAAGCACAGGTTCTTAGACCAAATATAACGTACTCTACTGGCTGAGTTTTCATACAGCAATGAGAGAATCGAAAAAATATGAAACAATATTTGTAATTTGAAACAATAATTCGTAATCTGAATATTATCCAGTGAGTACATGCATGCATTTTAGAAATGTACAGTAAAAGAGGGTTTCACAAAGACTTTAAGAAACGTTATTTTCTTTAGCATTCTGGCAGCGCTGGCACCTAAGCAGGGCTATGAAAGCAGCACTTACCCCCACCAGCACTTCCCTCCCGGCGGCCGCGCGCGCTGCTGTCCCGGCCAGATTTAATGCGCTAGAGAAGAGGGCGACAGAACAGAAACCCCATTTACTAACAGGCATTACAGATAATTATTGAGGACTCAATTGAGTTTATTACTAAAAAGGTAAAAGAATATTAAACTGGGCTTGCTTTACTACAACTAATAAAGCTTATTTTTTCAATGCACAAAACTGTAGTTAAAATCAGCGTTAAATCCAGTATTTACATAAAGCTAGACTTCTATGGAATTCAAATAGAGTATCTCAATAAATTATTTTTCTTCAGATAAAAATTGTACAAGAAATGTGCATAAAAATAGGCCAGGTGAACCTTTGTAAAGCACAGCTGAGCAAACAGGCAAAATGGCTGCGTTTGCACGAGTTCAAAGTAGCCTCTGCCTGGTAACAACTTGTAAATCCTACAAGCACTTTATAATTGTAAAGATTCAAGACGGGGGAAACAGGGAAATCTATAAAATTAGCTATTTACTCCATAGATCTTAAACTTGTAATATTTGGCATAGCACTGTATGATAGAGAAAATGTAATTTGTTGCTGGGTGCTACATGCAAGATAAGGGCAAAGGTAAATAAATTTAAAACTATTTTTAAAAATAAGTCAACTCTCTTGTGCTGAGGAAAGTATCAAAGTACCTTCTAGCTGTGTTACTTTTAGGATTATTTGTAAACTTTAACTGTTTATCAAAGTGATATCTCTGTACTGCATAGCAATATACAAAATTAATATAGCAATAGCACAGCAATAGCATAGCAATATACCAAAAAAAAGCAATATAAAAAAAGCAAATACATTTCTCATGGTGAAATACCCCATTTCTTACACACATATCTTGTCAAGTACAAAATATACATGTTATTTAGAGACTTTATGATGGCTATGTACAAACACTGGCTGTTGGAAGCTCAAAGCTATCACTAGAGTAATCTCTGGGATCTTATTTCCATATATGAACTCAGGGTCCACTTAAAAAGTATGGATATACTACTACCCAGCCAGAGAGGCAGGTCAACTACAGTCCCAAAGCCAAAAGGGGCAGTTGGCTGCTTAGACATTTTGCTCTAGAGAGCATCACGGCATCTGGCAAAGCTGGATGACACAGAGGACATGAAAAAACTCGCAGATTTCTCACCAAAGGAAAATGACTCTTAAATCAAAACTCAGAGCAGTCAGACAGCAAAGCGGCCAGCCCAGCATGAAACGAGAAACTGTCCTGGAACCAGCCAGCCTGGACCCTGAATTTCTCACACTTTTTAGCTATTCTGGGAAATCCTTAACTCTAAAATATTTCCTCCATGATTTTGGTTTTAATCTCCTGCTCACAACCAGGTGAAGTAGCCTGGTTTTCTCCAAGGTTTGCCACGTGGTATCTTAACACTGAATGACTGACCCTGGTGCTTCTGTCTCTCACAGGGAAGCCCACCAGCAAGCTGGTGTTACCCCTGTTGGCTCCTGGATACCATCCAGGCGGTGCTTGCAATGGAGGGGGTTTGCCCTGGGATCTGCACCTGCAGCCCTGCGGGCACATCCGGACAGGGGGCATCACACTGGTACCCTCTGTCACCCACCCAACATCAGGCAGTGCAACGGGAGTCCAGCCGAGTGAAATGGATAGGGAGGACCTGAAATATGAGGAAGAACTTCCTGCCTGTGAGGGTGCCAGAGCCCTGGAAGAGGCTGCCCAGGGAGGCTGTGGAGTCTCCTTCTCTGGAGATCTTCCAAAGC
>JAVCKT010096550.1:0-12900 GCA_032273925.1 Rhynchotus rufescens
GCTGACTAAAATATGTTTTCAAGCTATACTGTAAAAGTTATGGAAAATGATTCTTGAATGCTTAGAGTCTCAACAACATATGAAGCCTCTTCTGAAACTTACAGAAGGCAACGGGGCACTTTGATTTCAGAGGGATTTTTATTGCATATATATATATGTGTGTGTGTGTGCATTATTGCATATATATATATATACACACATATACATAAAGCTGCACATAACTAAGCTTGAATACAAGAGATTAAGTGTTTCCATGGAGAAATTATTTGAAAAGTTTTACTCTGCTGTAATGCCTGCAGGAGCTTGGATTTCTTAGGTGAACAGAAGAGACACTTCAGAATCTATCAACTGAAGGAGTATAATGATTAGTTTTCCATAATGATGACTAGATAAAATACAGGAACTGGCTGAAAATCAAATGTCTTTCTTTATAGCAAGTAACTATTTACAACTTCAGAGTAACACCATTCACATGTAAAACTCCAGTATGAGTTACTATGCATCACCGGGTAAAAGCCTTCACATCATTCATCCAAGAAATACAGCACTTGACGGCAATAGCAAAAGTGAGTATTCTGTCACCACAAGCTCTTCAAAAATACCCGCTCCAATGAATAACAAAGTAGGGGGCTTCTCAGATATCCCACGCTGCAGGTGGTTTTTCTCCCCTTCTATTTTTCATTGTCTTTTGCTACTTTAAATAAACAATGAATTTGCACATGTTAATGCATCTGAATAGAGAGATGTTTAAGACCTAAAAGCACAGATGGTACTGGAGGTGAGCCAACTTTAAGGCTTATTTTGTAGCTTGAGGCCTTTTGTACAGCTGAGCCGCATTCAGAAGCCACCACTGGTCCCAGGCAGCAAAGATCCAGGATATTCACTAACTTGGGGAAGATTTCTGTCTGCGCTCAGGCTGACTTAAGATCTATGCTGTAGATTTGCCAGGTTTCCAGCATGTGGCTTGTATGCAGTGACACGTCTGCTCTGGCTGAACAGAGAGGGTAACAGTATGAAATAGCTCCTCTTTTAGTTCCTGCCTCAAAAAATTCTCTGGATATCATCCTTTCCTGGGGTGGAAACAGAAATGCACTGGAAGGAAAATACGAAATTCAGAGGAAGGATACCCAAGTTAGTGAAGGTAAAAATAAACATGAAAAATGACTTTGCTATTTCACATTCATTAAACCTGGATATGTCAAATGCAACATCATCATCGGGAGATCAAACGATTTCTCTCTTCGTTTTCTGACACCTTTGCAATGAAAAGTCCCTAGCCAGCACCCTCAGCACATACCCAGCACACACCCACACATCCTCAGCAGATGTGGAGCACAACCATTACGGTAACATGCAAAGAACTAGAGAAGTCCTGCTTCTATTCAATCACCACCATCATTTTTTTCTGTGTATTACTCTTTCTATTGTTTCTTTGTCCTTCTGTAAAATGGATAAAACTTCCGTTCATTTTTAACAGTGTGGGGGGATGTGATGGAGAAGCTCTACTAAGATTCTTCAAAGTAGAGGAAACACAGAAAAATGATGATCTTTATTCTAACACAAACATAATCTGAATGGATGAAGCAATAAAAAGGAAGGAGGAGAAGAAAAAAAAGCATTTCACCAGAAGTCATGTAATTTGGCCAAGGTAACACAAGAAGTCTATGAAAACGTCGAATCAAATCCAGACTGAATTTCCTGTAGGTCATCTGGGAGCCTGTGCTTTAATAACACTAATAACAACACCTGCTTCACTTGCAGTCATATTGTGAGCTTAGGTGAATCCGTGTAACTAAAAGGGAGGAAAAGATGTGTAGACATACAAAGCATATTACATTTCACATTCAATAGAGCCCTCAGAGGTACAGCAGGGACCTCTGTGTCACAGAACCCCCCTCACAAAAGCCCAAAGAGGGACCTCTGTTCTAGCATCATATTCCACATGGGGCAACTTGGCATTCCAGGTGCTCCTTTAGGCAATTATCTTTTCAAATAAAAAAGGACTCCAATACTGAACAGAAACTTTGGCCTTCACTTCACAGTAACGAAACTCTATATGGGCACGGGAACTATCATTTATCTCCTGATTTTTATTTCAACTTCTTCAGTGTTACACACTTAAATACAAGGAACTCGTCCAAAACATTCAGGGGAATAACAGTTTCCACTGACAACCCATAGGTTTCCATTTTTATAAGAGATTATTATAAAGCCAGCATTTAAAATTAAATCAGTTTTAAATCTGAGATTCACCTCATATATCCGTTTTTTTTTTGCTCCTGTCTCCACTCTTTTCCAAGCATCTTCCTCTTCTGTCATCATGCACTGTCTCTTCTTTGCTCTAAAGAAGTAGCCAGTTAGAAGTACTCTGCTTCATCAACTCTCCACTGATTCCCAAGTGTCAATTAAATACATTTTCAGCCTCTCTTGTGTTCCAAAATAATTATTTTGGAAGATATTTTCACATTCATTGCATTTCAATTGTGTTTAAAAACCAACACTTTCATATGGAAACATGTTAAAAAATATCTGTAGCTAACTAATAGCTTCTTAAACATATCTCAAATCATTTATTTCTACCTCAAGTTGGTAAATTAAGTATAATCAAGCTGCTGAAATTTATATTCTTATATCAACTGTATACAAAATATCTTGTAAATCAGAAGGAGGAAGACAATGGAATTCAACAGATGCATTTGTTATGTCAGTATGGATCAGTTAAAAATGCCGATGTCTAATTATGGAATTAGATTTAGCATTCAAATGCCACACAGGATTAACTTAATTACAAAATGGGTTTAAAAATCAATCCTGCAAAAGGTAAAACTATATTGTGTGCCTGTTCAATATATTTTTTCAAATATGGTAAATGAATATATAAATTAATTAAGATACCACTAAATGCAAATTAATGGAAAAATACTTTGTGTGATTTCTTTTTCAGAAACACACTCATACATCAAATTTATAGTCCATTACTTTATATAGGAGATAGTAAAAATACTGAAGCTAATGTCAAATTCTAATTGCATCTGGAACAGGATATAAAGAAGAGCAAACAATGGCATATGAAATAAATGTAACCTTATCTAAAGAAAAGAAAAAATTCCAGTTGGGCAACAAAATGTGACCCATTTCTATGATAATGACCTAGACAATTTGTACTATGATGCCGATTAAAACACAAAGGCTATTTCAAGGCATTGAATTCAGTTATAAACTGAAATCATAACTTCTCTCAAGCACAATAATTATCAAGGAAAAGAAATAATAGATTGATTTCACACAGGTATTTCCATAAGACCAAGGAAATATTCAAACTCTGACTGATCAGAAATCGTAATCCTTGGTGACAGCTGGAGATACCTAGTCCATTCCTTTGCTTCAAGTGGGAATAGTGCCAACTCTAGACCTCATTAGACATGACCGTCTAGCTGAGATCTCTAGGAAGGAAATTCCCAATCTCTTCAAGGACTGTTCTAGTGTTGTCCCTCTTGTCCTGCAAATATGGGTTTTTTTTCTTATGCCCAGCCTGAACCTTCCAAGCTACAACATGGGGCTCCTGTGCCTGGATGTACCATCTGCCACTACCCAAAAGCAATGCTGCAGACTGCTAGTAAGTCACCTCTTGACTTTCACTTTGCCAAATTAAACAAGCTCAGCTCCATCAAATTGCCCTCACAGATCATATGCTGCAGTCACCTGCACTGCAGTGCCCCTTCACTAAACCTTCTCCAGTTTCACAAAATTCTTCTTAAAGAGAGGGAGCCAAAACTGGACACAGTATTCCAGGTGAAGTCTAACCAGGGTGGAGTTAAGGAGAATCATAACTCCCTCAATCTGCTAGCCACCCTTTTCCTAAGGTAGCCCACTAAGTGGTTTGACTAAGTCATGATGAAAGAACGCTGTTGGCACACACCTAACCCAGCGTTTACCGTGTGTAAACTCAGTGTCCTCATAGCCCCAAATAATCTCGTTCCTCTAATACTGACTAATCTTATCCAGGAAAAATATTACTGGATGGTCCCTTAAGAGGGAATTGTATTTGAGATGTTTCTAGACAATATTTTTCCTTCCTTCCCAGCAATTCAGTAAACTGCTGCTAATAATCTTTAGCAGAACCAGATTTCTGTAACTATTATTCTATAACTATTATTATTACTCTATTACTCAAGGGTATTTAGACAGGTAATAATTGTTGCTAACTCAAAACGCCTTAGCAGTGTAATCAAAATATCAGGTCATTGAATTCTATTTGAATTTTATGTTTTGAGACAACATGCTCTTGGAAGTGTGTTCAGAGAAAAAAAATGAAACAAATTATGACTGTCATTCCTTTTTGAGAGTATGGTTTGTTAAAATGGTTCCTTTCCATCTTAACCATGGTTATATATTATATAGTTTTTGATATATTTGATGGTGACAACTGATGATGCATTTGAAGCATCTTTCAGTTACACCATTCAGGAGGTAACACAGCTGAAGAGCATGTTGTGATCTCCCAATTTAAGAGGGAAATGGAAGTTCTGCTTCCCTTTGATTCATAACATAATTCATTTTTAGCTTATCAGCTTTCCTCTGCAAAAATAATGCCAGGTCCTGACCAGCTGGGCTGATTAGGATCACAGTTTTTATTCATGTAGCTTCCGATGTGATTTTATTATCATTTGAGTGTCACAGCAAAGCATCAGAATAAACAATCTGCAAAGGTCATTCAAAAAGAGTGAAATAAATAGAAAAAGATTGCACAGTTCCAGCAGAGAATCTGTTTCTTCTGTAGCCACATTGGTTGGATGTTTACCCTGAGTCCTGCTCATAAATACACACGTGTACACACACTGCTACCAACACAGAGCTGGCCACCTGCCAGCACAAGAAATACATGAAAGGATTTGTTACTGTTAGGTACGCGATAAGTACTGCCAGACATGCAAATACCATAAATTTAATTTCTCGTGTAGCTTTGCCAAATTCAGGATTTGTAAGGAGCATTTTCTGTTGAGTTTATCAGCCAGAGTGCTGACGGCCAGAACTAATGCTATGCAATGTGTCAGGCCATTTTAATTTCCCATCCAGACATGGTCCATGCAGCAGCAAATGCCAGCACAGTAGAGATCTTAAAAGAAAACCTGTGCTGCTGTACAGAAGAGCCATCAAAAAGACAGAAGTACTAAGCAGGCAGCCATTTGCCACTGTCATGGGGGAAAAAAAATAAAGTAAAAGTAAAAAAAGCCTTAATGTTATTTCCAAATCTCTCTCTCTCTTTCTCTCGCTCTCTCTCTTGCTATCCTGGATCACTCATGTGAAATCTAGAGACTTCTGAGAATCTCTAGAGGCTTCTTCTAAGAGTTAGCACTTCACTGAGCCATCGTCATAGTCACGCTCTTTTAATGGAGATGGCAAGGGTATATGAGAGACAAATGGCAAGAGCATTTCCCTAAGGAGGTAAATACTGCCCTACTCAGCCTGAAACAGTTTAAAATTCATCCTCACAATCTCACACTCTCAAACTTAGGGACATTTTCCTGAACTCCAGGCTCTAAGTTATCCTGAATAAAAATACTCTCCACCTCTCCTATTAAAAAAAAAAAAGCAATTTACAATGAAGAACATAAGAAATGTCTGTCAGAAAGAGAGGACTCAAGTGGGTGATATTCGTATAGCATAACACAGGGGGAACCTAAGTTCTGATCCTAAATTTCAAAAATACTTAAACGCCTAAGTGAATTGGGGAGTTTGGAGCTAAACCTAGGTCTTCCTGCTCCAACCCAAGCACTTGGTTTGTGCTTCCTTGTTCCTTTGACCCCACAGTTATTTCATCATTGGCTCGCTATGTTCAACAGGAAAACTGGTGTGTTCCTCTTCCCAGAAGATTGTCGGTAGTTAGGATTTTCTAACAGGGAACAGAACAACTGAGTTCAAATCCTTTCCAGACAGGGTAGACTTTGAGCCCAAGCTTCTCTTTTCCTGGGAAAATTTTGCAAAGAGTAAGCACTGTGCTTTCCCTTGGCTGCATTTCCAAGCTAACTCAGACCTGTCAGCACTTGTTGGACAATCCCAGGCAAGAGTGTCTAGATCAAACTCTTGGGGAGACTTGGGCATACAGGCATCTCTCTGTGAAGATGGGTGTCTCACTCCTCAGTCTTGGATACGTTTAAATATGGACAGGAGCCTAAATATATACCCATAGGGAGATTCTATGTTGGCTGACAAAGCACCTACTATGTGTACTAATAATAAAAAGGCAGACTACACTGACTCTTCTTTGTGCAGACTGGAGAAGAGCACATGTGAGAGACTGCAGCCAAATATCACTGGTTGCCCTGTCCTCAGCCAGTGGACACACAACTCAGTTGTGCCTCAAAGACAGGACAGTTGCTTTTCCATGGCACTGAGGCCCTTATCCCCTTCCAACACAATTTTCCTCATTAGAGCTCAGCATTGTGCTTCTGCAGCTGCATCACTTCCATTTAGCTCTGGCTTGCATCCCTAGATCCTGGGGCAGAGTTTGCCTCTCTGCAATCTGATTTACTAACTAGCTGTTTAACAGTATACATTAATTTAGAACCAGAGGTGGTAGAAAGTCCATTCCAGGGCCTAAAGGGACTACTTCACTGCCTTTCTCCTTGCTTATATGTAAATCACCCAGGTACAGAAATAGGAGCATATTCCCTGTTTCCAAGAAGTCCTGAGCTTAGATCTATTCAAGGACAACATTAACTTTTGCACTACTGTTTATGTGAATTTTCAAACTATTAATTACTGCTGGGTCAGCCATAGAAAAAGCTGCCCTCTTCTTTCTAAGTAATGAGTGAGTACAGGAATTATTTGTGGGTTACTGAACACATCTCTAGTCATTAGTTTACCATTCATTTCAAAAGAGGTTGATTACATTAACAATCCAGCCATCACAAGACATTTGGAGATGTACTAATCTCCTTTTTTCAAACAAAAACATTTGCACCACAAAATAATGCAAGTATAACAACACATATTCCATTCCTGTAAAAGCGGAATGACTCCCCAGAAGGTTATTTTATTTCTTAATATCAACTTGTGAAGAGTGCAGAAAGTTTTATGTACCTTCATTTGCAATCTCCAAAAACAGAAAGTGAAAGGAACATTATAGCAATCTTAGTACAAATGAACATATTAAGCAGAATTCAGTATCAGTTCACTGATTTGTTTTTGACACAGTATATGTTTTCCTCTTTTTAGTATTTTCTTCCATCAAAAGATGGAAATATAAATGTATTTGTAGCATTTCACAAGTTCTGCCTTACTGCATACTTTGTTTACCAGCCATATTTACTTAAAGCTCATTTATTGATTTCTTATATCAAGGCACAAATTACACCAACAAGTCTATATTGTCAATCTCGTGAGATAAGCCTGTACCCCTTATGTGTTCCAGCGTTCCCTGTAAGAGCTTCACCTCTATCATACTGGGGTTAACACAAGAAGTTGTTTTCAGCATTGTGTGTCACTAACATCATTCTGCTGTCTTCATGCTGAAATAAATGAAGAGCAAGACCTGTGAAAGCATTAACCAACTGGTAAAGTAACTGATAAACTGCAGAAAACTGTTCTGTTCTTACATCAGCTTTCCTATTCTCTGTAGTTTCTTTTTTGATTGAATTGGATCATTTGGAGCACACAGAGATTTATTTTCCCAGATCTCCCAAGATAAATCTTACCTTTTCAGCACGTTGTGTAAACTGTCATTACAGCTAATCAAGCTACTTGTTGCAAAAAATGTACTGTCTCAATTTGACACCTTCTTGCAGTTAATGACTTACCCAAGAATCAAAAGTGATCATCATGGATTGTTAATTATTTGTGATTTTTTAACCTAAAAATAATGGAAAAGATACGACTGACTTTCCTTTTTTCTTTATCTCTTCAGGGTTGCTGTAGCATTAGTACCCTTACTAGAGGATCACACAGATAAAATTATGATCAATTGAATAGTGTCTTTGAGGAGTATTTCGTACATACGATACCTGAGTTGAGTCTCCTTGATGCTTTGATTTTTAGATCTCTAGAAAAACTGAAGTGAGGCCTGTAAAGGATAAGCAACTTGCAACATATATTATTGGAACTGTAACAGGTGCAATCTAAAAACCATATGCTTTAAGGTAAAGATGGATTTTCTTAAGTGTCCTTAACCACTACAGTTATATTATCTTAGAAGATCACTCAAGACTTACCTGGAAAGAAATACAAATAGAATTTGACCCTTCTTTTGTATGAAACTCAACTGCTATATGCCACAGATATGAAGAACATGTCAATATTTTGTGCTATACTGTGGGATGAAAGCCACAACACAGCTGCATTTTCAGGAGTTGGAGGAGGGTAGGGAAGGGCTGTCCTGCTGTTGGGGAAGAAGTGCCACAAGGCAGGTAAAAGGGTAATCACAGGCCATTGCTTTCTCTAAGTGATGTGCCATTAAGAAATACAGTTATTTGTTAGCTGGAGTATATTGTTAGAGTAACCAGCAATGAAATATTTAAAAGCATGATATGCAGTGGCTCACTATACTAAGACAGTTAAATGCTTATTCATAATTTAACCTGTAGCCTCACAGAAGCAAGAGTTTGTCAAATCTATTTTCCTCCCCAAAGTATCTTCAATTGTCTGCATTGACATAGCAGTCAGCTGCACATTGAATTTTTTACATTTAAAAGCAAAGTAAAATGATGAGGATTTAACAGAAACACAAGAAATATTACTGTGAATGAATTACTCATTCACACACTGTAATCAGTAATTAATGAGAAAATTAATTAATCAGTTAAAGCCTTCATGTTGAATTGACCAGAGACTGCCCTGGAACCTTGTTTGGCTCTCTATGGTCCCTATCAATAACTCAAAAATAAAAACAGCCACAGATGTTAGCTCTGGGCTAGTCACAGAACACACACATTGCATATATATTTCACTACCACATTAACCTTGTTGTGACTGTGTGAAAGAATATCACTATGTCATGAATAAGAAATTGGATCAAAATATACAGCCATTTCTGTACAGCATATTCCTGGGAATTGCAGTTTCAGTTTGACTTGACTTTAGCTTGTACAGTCCAAGCTGCAGAGGTTTTGTAGGATTGTTTTTATATATTTATTATACAAGCCATATTGATTTTATTCAGCTCTCAAAGGCTATTTTTGGATTTGAAGAGAATATTTTTGTAGACCTTACTCCCAAGTTGCATTCATATTTGTCCTACATAATTGGTATAGATTTTGTTGTTGCTGCTGTTGTTATTGCTGTGGCCAAGGTGAGAGCACAGAATCAGAGGCCCCTGAACATGACTTTTTCTGAACGAATGCACTCCATATAGCCATTAAGAAGATTTTTATCCACAGCTTCACTAAATTGCCTAAATTGCCTTTGAGAAAAATGAACTATAGGTTTAAATTCTTGGCCCCTAGGCAGTAACAACATGTGAATCTTGACAGTGCTGAATGAGAAACAGGAGGTCACCAACTTAGGAAGCCTATAAATACAAAGCTCCAATTAAGAAAACACTTACCACACAAGAGACTGTTTCAAACCAAAGAGAAATAAACACAATTTAACATCAAGAGCACTATGCAGCTCAGCAGGGAAAATGATAAAGAAGATTTACCTCTCAGAAACCTTAGCATATAATGGAGAACATCTTAAGACACTTGAGTGCAAAAGCATGCTGCAAAGTAGCATTTTAACACTCCATGAAACAAAAAGAAAGGTGAGAATATAAGCAGATAATGGAGCGCAATCTGTATCATATCTGTTAGCATAAAAGTGAACAAAATACTACAAATAAGACCCAAGCAATTAAGGCTGAATAGTGTGGCATTTCCATGATGCATGGATGTGCACATAGATAGGCTTGAAACTAAGTTTTTTAAAAATACAGTTGCTAAATGGTAACATATTCTATCAGCTCATTCAACATTTGTAAAGACTCATACTGAAGAAAAGAAACAACTAAGGATGTCTGTCTTGTCGCTTTACCTTGGTGCTTGGTGTTCATTTTTGAGCAGGCAAAACTTAGACCTTCCTAGATATGAAAAGCTTTGCTTAATTTTAAAACAAACATATCCGGAGCAAAGATAGCCTCTTAAAATTAGACAGAAGTAGCACAAGATCAAACAAATATGCTAAGTCATTTATAACATTTGATTAAAACAATGATGAAACCACCTACGTTCATCTATCAGTCACACAGAAAACTTCAGGGCGAACCTGCAAAGTCTTGTACTTAATGTACAGAGTCCTGCCACTGTAACCCACAGAGCTACTTTGATTTATAGCAGCTGAACATCACGCCCGTAGTTTAACAGTTTAACAAACGAGGTGGAACAGGTCACCATACTGTTAAATTAAAGAAATGAGCAGAGCTGACCCAGTTAATGACAGGAAATGGAAATCCATATTTTCCTAGTAGCTTTGACTCAGTAGCAGAAAAAAGAATCTGTCAATGGAAACATAGTGTCTAGTAGCAATACATCACACCCAGAAGTTAGCACGGCTTGCAGAAGGCACTCATCAAAGCAAGCACAAAGTCTCTCCCCAATACATCACCTCTCCATCTTTCCTACAAAAAAGTTTTCCAGATAGCAACAGCGAATATTCATTATCTGTTTTTTTTTAATTTTTTTCAATCAAATTCCAGAATGAAAAATTTAATGTAGTTTAAGTTTTCAAATAGCAATAATTTCTCAAATACTAATACTAACTGTTTTCAGGCACAGCATCTGCATGTGAACTGGTCTCATAACATAGATAACAGTAACTACATATATATGTGTTGTACACATTATACATATGTGTGTATATATATGTGTGTGTATATATATATGTACATATATATGTGTGTATACATATATATATACACACATACCACACCAAAAAAAAAGAGGAAAAAAGGAAAAAAAACATTTCCTTGAGAGAGAGAAATGTTAAACAAAAATGAAAAGTCTTATCAAGAAACCTACTCTTAATATATACTTCAGAAATAATCTGTTCAAATTGGAACTGCATTCCCTTGCCGCCTTCACAATAGGAATGGCAGCTTCCAGATATCCAAATTGTGTTAAAATAGATGGAAAAATGGGGCTTTCTGCTAATAACAGCCGATTCCAGGCTAGTGGTTCTTGCTTTTAACTCTTTTATACAAACATAAATATGCAAAGGACAGCAACAAAAGTTTTAGCCTCAAAGAGAAAATACAGAGTACGTATCAGTGCTGAACTGACAGTATTGTCTTAAACTACTTTGCCCTTGTCTTTACAGAAGATGAAGTTGGTAATCAATCCAGCTAGGAATCAATATTCCTAGGGACGTAAGAGCAGAAGTATACATGGGGAAGAGTGGGCTGCAGAAGTATTAAATTATCAGCTTAAAACACATAAAGCTTCAAGACCCTGTAATATCCACTAAAAAACATCTTCAGAAGTATGCTAGGAAACTGGTGAACCTTTAATCCATATTTATAAAAGTTCAGAAGCTTGAAGAGAATTTAAAAAGCAATACCAATTCTTTGCTTTTAAACAGTGCAGAGACAACATATACATGTAAACAGAGCAGGTATCGAGCAATATAATCTTAGGAAATATCTCAAAGGATAAGGTGGCATCTCAGAAAGCCTAAGATAATAGATTAAGACAATTAAGAAAGTGGGTTCACAATTAACTTGGATTTGCAGGTTGGAGATTGCTTTTTTTTTCCTCCTTTGGCATGATACATTGAAGAAAAAATATACCTACATTTTCAATAAACATGAAAATGTTTCAGTGCTAGAGAGATTAATGACTGTGATAAAAAGTGATGGAGTAGCAGTCAGAGATAGGTAAACAGCCATTATTTGAATGAAGTTTGTAATCAAGGATAGTAGGATGAGGTTTTTATGATCTGTATCACTCTGTGACACGTTAGTCTCAGAATACTGAAGAGGAACTGCAAGGGGTCTTGAGTTTCCACTGTCTGCACAGAAGCTCTAGAGTTGCTTAATTTACTTCTGAGGGAAAAAAAAAAAAAAAAGCAAAAAAAGAAAAAAGTTATGATTTGGGGGCTCAGAGCAAGGGACTCTCTGCAAGTCTTTCCGTCTCTACTGAATGAGAATCAAAAAGACGTGTGTGTAAACTTCCTTCTTCCCAAATCATTCAGACTCTTCGGGATAAGTCTTAGGGTACTGTTGGAAGACCTCTATCTCCCCTCATAGACAATGACAAATAGAAGAGTTATTTATTATTTCTAGTTTAACAGATGGTACCAGAACTGATGGGATTTGGTAGATAGCACGTGTAGTTCCCTGCTGCCTAAACTGCAGAAAGAAAACAGCCATGAGTTGAGAACAAGGATATTTTTTATCTGGATATTATTTACTCCCGTGTGTTTCTTCTGTAGGATTAACCCAGACGTTCCAGTATGGTGTAGCCAAGGGAAAAACGAACTAGATGAAATGAGATGTAGCTGTTTTACAGGGCAGAAGTATTTTCAGGAAGACTGAGTTGGCAGGAAGAGAAGAAGGAAGAACAGAAGTTGTGATGAACAAAACAAATGGAGAGAAAACCTAACCAAAAGTTTGAGATCAAAAGTACTACAGATAAATTCAAAGGTATTGAGTGGTAGCAAGCCCTGCTCCTTTTGGTCTTACCTTTAAAATGCTGTTTGGGGAAAAAAATAATCATAGAAATTAAAAGAAATTAAAATAAAATCTAAAAACAGGTGCATCATGACTGATTGAACTCTACAGTCCTGACAAGAGATTAAAATTTTTAGAATGAATACTTGAAAAAATCTATTCTAACAATTTATAATGTCCCAAATATGACTAATAAGCTGTTTTTTCTTCATGATTTTATGAGGAGAAATGTTTATTTGAAGGGTTTTTTTTCTGATATT
>JAVCKT010096551.1:0-12899 GCA_032273925.1 Rhynchotus rufescens
AAATAAAGTGGATTCAATGATAAAATACACAGAGATGTTCACTAACCGATTCCACATAACAACTGTAAACCTGTCTGTGCTTTAATCAAACTAATAAAACAGTTGATCTTTGCCAGAAGATTTATTGCAAACGAGCAGGCAAAACCCATGATAAATCAAATCCCTCATCTTTATTTATTAACTAAACCATAATATTTATCCAAAACTTCTACTTTTTTGCATGTTTATATGTCATAGATCTTGTAATTCATGACATACAGACATTATATTTCATAGCCTTCTCTCCCTGGAAAGTTTGGGGATGTAGGGAAAGTGGATATTTGCCTTCCTGGAGCTCGGTATTGGCAGGTGTCATGTGCACATGGAAATGCTCCCCTTGGCTCCCTGGCAGAAAGGATATTTTGGTGTTATGGCAAATAGCCATGGGGAACAGCCCCAGCATATGCATCAATGACAATTAGGGGATGGGATGTCCTCCATCCCTAGGGACCAGTTTGCAGGGACAACTAGCAGGTGACTTAGGCAGAGGGACAGGCTTGAACCCCCAGTACTGGGGAGCACTAGTAAAGAAGGAGTTTGGGCTCTGCCCATTGGGGTTCTGCAGCTACCTGGGAGGTTCCAGTGTCTCACTCCACCTCCAAGTGTGTCCCAGGCTCAAGCCCAAGACACTGCTGTCCTCCCTAGGCTCCTGGCTCCCAGGGAGAGACAGTCTTTCATTTCTCTGATGACCAACTATTCGTGCTGGCTTTAAATCTCCATGTTGTCGAACCCTTCTTCCAGAACACCTCTTCTCCCTTGGTGTTATGGAATCAAAAAGGGAGTTCAGGTTGCCATGGAAACCTTAATTCAAGCTTCAGTGGGTTTTTTTGCTGGTGAAGTTTTCAATCTTGAAAATTGCACCAGTTTTTCAAAAGCATAATATTTATATAAACACGTTCCTTCGCGGTGTTTAAAAGACTCAACAACTGACATCGTGGGCATCTAACTCAGAGAAAGGGTTTCACAGGATTGGGGACAATGATTAAGGAGAAATTTCCAAAGTGACCTCTGTACTTATTCACCCTTGGCAATTTGCAGGGCTACATGGGGGCTGCGCAGGATGTGATCAGTCTGAACCACTCAGTGGAAACATTCTCCATCAGAACAATTGGTGCGATCCCCGAGAGAGGTGCATATTGTCTTTGGAAATTATGGACTGAAGACTGTTGGGGGGTAAACAATTAAAATCGACAGTGTTTACCCTCTGACTGCTTTTCATTTTTGTTACAGTTTTCAGCAACTGCTTTGAAAATCAGATAGGCTTAGGGTTTCTCAACCACACTCCTCCAAAGGACTATTTTTCCCACTCTCAAAAGATGCAAAAATGTGACTTTTGGTCATTTCTCAATGTAATATTTTGAATGTTATCAGCATGACCCATCTCCAAATCACAAAGAATTACTGTAATAAAATTACTGTGGCATTTTGGAAATATGAGGGTCAGAGCTGAAGAGACATAAAGTTCTGGTTTAAATTCAAGGGAGAAATACTAAAAATTGCAAATATTTTACAACTCATGGCTTTTTCTTATGAAAACTGTGTTTCATTTCTTCAACTTAAGGGAAGAAAGAGTTAAAAACTCCACAGCAACCAAAAATGCAACTGACTTCTAAAACAGAAGTGGTAATTTATAAAAAAAATCTGGCATATCCCCCCCATATCATACTTCCTAAGGAGTGAAAGTAGCAATATCCACATTCCTTACAAACTGGAAAATGAGGAATTGGCAAAAATCACAGAGGACTTTGGTAGCAGTCACTCTTGCACTCTCCACACGGGACAAAGAGGTGGCAAAGAAAGCAAAGCACTAGATTATTTGCTTTTTGAGACTTGTTGCTCACAGATATGGTCTGTGAAATGTGCAGAGTAGTGTCAGGCTGGCCTTGAGGACCTACCTACCCTTTCTATTCTATTTCTATCCAAGCCATTGAAAGAAACCCACAGTCTACAGTCCTACACTGCACATCACCAAGGGAAGCAGAGCCCTACAGTGAAGAGGACACCGGTCTGCTGCCATGGGGACCTCAATAAGTCAACTTGAAAAGGAGAGATTGCAGCCCCCAATAACCACTTTTCTGGTGCCATGAGGATGAGGATGATAGTGCCTATATGAAGGCACACTGGGTTAGTGCATTCCAAATGCTAGCTTCCTTCCCTCCTCCCTGTATTACTTAATTTTTGAAAGAGCTGCTTTCATCCAAGTGGAGCAGTCTCCATTAGCCTGGTGTGATCAAGATTAACAGAATTCTGAACCTTTGCTGAATTTCCTGGTGAATCCTGACATCTCCCTTTTATCCCAGCTACAAGGATTTACTTCTTGAGTATAGCTGCTCCCACTTGCCACTTTCTTTTCTGGTCGAGCAAATGCAGCTGGATAATTCTGCGACCCATCTGCATAGCTGGCACCGTGTCTTGCTTGTTTGCCCTCATGTCTTCCTCGCTTTGCCTTCTCCTGGCTCGTAATCCGCTTTGTGGAACCACTGGGAGCACGTGAGCGCATGGCCCGTGCCTGCTGTGTTCCTCCGGCTCCCTGCATGCTTCTCAGGATAATTTAATTTAAAGTCAATAAAGCGTGTCAACACTAAACAAGTGACTTCTGTTTCAGCAATCCGCAAGAACATCATATAATCTCCAAGTTGTCTTCTACAGATTGGGTCGTGAAAATCAGAATGGTTATATGAAATCCGCTGAAATGTAAGCGGCCCCAAATCCCTACTAATATCTACAGGCTCTTACTGACATTAGCTGAAGTGACCGACGCGCTTTATTAACTTCTGCATAACAAAAGCGCTTGGAGACAACGTAATCGTTCGGTCTTACCTTCTGGGCTGTCATCCCGTGTTGACAAAATTGCCCCTGACATCCTTCCAATGAATCATATCACGAGCCACCAGCTGAAAGATTACTTCGGGAAAGATGATTAGCAGAGAAGGATCTTGAATACTTTATCTGAGCTCAAAGACATGGACACTGCTGATAGGAGCTTTTTTATATAGGAAGAAAAAAAAAGCCTTTATTGTTCTGGAAGCCTTAGCAAATTAGCATCAAAATGATTGTGCCTTTTGACTTAGCCGAGCAGGTAATATTTTTTAAAAGCCTGGCAGTATAACAGGGCATACATTGCACTTCACTTTTCATTGTAAGTGTTTTCATTTCATTTTAAGTGTTCAAAAGGCTGAAAAAAAATGAATCACCATTTTCTGATGGACAGAGATGTGTTTAAGCCTCATATAATTTTATTCAATCCAGCATATAGTCCTCTTTTTCCCCCTCTTTGAAAGCATTACACTTGATTGAAAAATAAGTGAAATGTTGGGTAAGTGGCAATCTGAGGAGCTGTGCAATTACTCCTGCTCTTGTTTTTGTCATTGGATTCATTATTCCATGTATGCTTAGTTACAATTCATTTGGAAATGACAATTAAGTGGATGCTGCAAAATCTTAAAGCAGATGTGCCCAGTGGGGCAGGCTTGGCACTGCTGTGACAGGCAGTGCAGCCCTCTGCAAGTCTTGCTGATGCACGTTCCTTGCTGATAAGTCTTGTGCTACCCACATTTCAGAATCTCCCTCATGATTCACTGATGTCCATGCCTACAGCAGGCAAGTGCAAGTGTCCATAGACCTCTATGGGTTTGTTAGCAAAAACACACAAAAAAAAGAACCAAAAAAAAAAAAACCAGGATAACTGGCAGAAGTCCTTAAAAAATAGACCTTTTGATTCCTAAATACAAAACAGGTGAGAGTGGCTACATGAGGTGCAAAGATGCCTGAATGATACTACAGGAGGCCAGATATGCTCATAAGAGTTAATCCTGACTGGTGAGTTTACAAGAGGTTTTCAGAGCCCTCCCTGGAGCCTGGCATAGACTGAGGAGATTGAATTTACTCTTTAAATATTAAAGGGTCAGAACTAGGGATTTGCTGTGGTTGAAACGCAATATTTCCTTGAAGTCTTCTTATTTCAGAAGACTTACTGTGTATTTCTCAGGCCTGTACCAAGATCAGGATTAAGTGTGCATTTCTTCTGATTGTATTGGTTGTATGAGAATAATGTTTAATTAAAAATATATATTTCTGAGAGAACCCCCTGAGGCAGCCCCAGGAGGGACCTTCACAGAATGCACACAGTGTCATAGGAAAGCATACCAATGTATTGAATCACAGTGGTTTATTAAGGAAGATTTAGTAATTTTTGAAAGATGACTAGCTGCTTTTTAGATGTACAGAAAAGCAAATAAAAATCTAGTATCCTCATTCAGGTGTGCAAAGAGAGTTAATAAAATTGCTTTATAGTGCAGAAAAATAATTGCCAAAGCCAAGATTAAAAAAAAAGCACTATATTCAACAAAATGAGCAACATTTATAGCTTATTGGGCCCATAGGTGGAAATTATTTTAAAAATGTCTCTGCCAACATTATTCTTCAAAAATAATTTTCATTCTCCTTCATATATTTTCACAGGGTACAAAAGATGATACAGATGTAGCATGAAAAATGATGGGATGAGAATCTATCTGATTCAACAGAAGAAGAAAAATTGCAGTATTTACTACCCTAGCTACATCACACAGTTTTAAACTAATGTTATTACATGGTGTCAACAGCTGACAAAGGTTCCTTGTGTCCTCAGACTTCCTCTAGCCAACATGGGCATCTCCTTCTCTCTGCCCTTCTCCAACCCTTAAATCTGAGAAAACAGCAAGTTTTCGCATTCTGCCCTGATCAGACGCTATTAAGTCAGAGGTCTGACAGGCTGAAATGCATTTTAAAGGCAGAAGAGATCCTCCCTGGAAACATCCCATGGCCACATCACCCTGTTTCTATCACACAATGAGTGTTTGTGGAGCTGCTGGGGTGGCACCTACCTTGGCAGGAGCCTGGGCAGCCAGGGCACGAGGTGAAAACCTGAGATTTTGGGGTGGAGGAGCATGAAGAGCGATGCAGGAGCCTACAGCCCATGGAAGGCTACAGGTCAACAAGCCAGTGAGCAGCAGGCCTCCTGTGCCACCTCTTGGGTGCATGACGAGTGCTCAGGCACTGATGGGCACTGATTGCATCCCTAGGGAGCCCAGGAGCCCTGACTGTGGCCAAAACAACTGCTCATTTGTAAGAGGGTACCTGCTACATTATTTTTAGGAACAAAGAAAGCGTTCCCTACCACTGAAGTGCTTATTTGCAACATCCCCAGAGACAGGTGCCACTTTAGGGGCATTAAGTCCCTCTGAGATATACCCTGAGTGGGAGTCTCTGGTGCCACTTTAGGGGCATTAAGTCCCTCTGAGATATACCCTGAGTGGGACGTGACACATGGCAAGTCATAGCTTAGGCTGAAGAGGCAAAAAAACTCACAGGTGACCTAGACCTTACAGTCCTGTCCCCCGTTAGATCATTTTAGGATTTGCATGCAAACAAAGTGTTTTTATCTCTTACTATCTTTTACTTCACTCTTAAATTACGTGTTTTGCTATAAACCAAATCCAGCTTGGAAGAGTTGGCACGTCGTGCTAGAATAACTCTGCATGGAGGTTGTGTAGATGCTGTAAGCAGACATGGCGTGTATTCCCTAGACTTTACCAGATGCAAGCACCAGATGCTAAAATCTTTATCGTTTGCAGGTTTCTGTCTCTAGAAAATGCAGTGTCTAAGCAGCATGGTTGGTTTCTAAGAATTCTGGTGACTATTGGTTTAGAAATATTTTGTTATATTGGAATATTCTTTTGGTATCTTGGTAAGCTGAAATATGTGTATAGCTAAGTGCTTGTAACCAAGACGTGAGGATGTAAGAGAATATTTATGGGGAAAGGTAGTATTATTTATTAGACAGTCGGGTAGATTTGGAAAAAAAATAAACATGGTTTCAGATACACAAAATCTTATTCAGGCCTCAAACAGGTGTCATAAACTTTAGCCTGTATATAAGCGGCATCGAGCTTAAGTTAATCATGTTAATAATTAGTACTCCTTGGTACTTGAAGACTGGAAAAGAGGTGAAAAAGTCATTAGTACTGCCAGGACAAAAAGAAAGAAAAGTAATAACCATCTGTGAAATAGCAAGGGACTAGACAGGAGTGAGAAAAATTGTCATGTGCCATAAAACCACCTTCCCCACCGAGTCCATAATTTTAAGTGTCCACTTGAGTTATGAATTTCAGCTCCCAGACTCAGCTTTGAAGATATTTTTAAGTGTTTCATGGGGACCAGGGCAGAGAAGTCATAGCTGGAGTGGCTATTCTATGAAAAAGAAGCTTTCCCACTGACAACTGGGTATTTCTGTCCTCTGACGATTATCTGAAGTGTCCTCATTCCTGTGCAGAGCAGGTACTTCTCAGAAAGGTATCTGGCACATTGGCAGATAGCAGTAAATCCACAGTGTAGGATTCCCAGCTGATGGTGTTTCTGGGGTGGGATGCAGTGACTGGATGAGGCTGCATCCTTCTGGAATCATGTTGGGAAGTTTGACATTCATTGGTCCTGTACTTGGGTCTGCAAAAATTTTGCTTCTGATGTTAAGCTTGACAAGTTAGAAGTCTTGGCTGATGACCAAGAAAGAGTAGTAGGAGAAAGTTGTTTTAAATGATGATCTTTTATTACATGCATATTATTTATTGATTTTTCTAAACAATTTCCAAACAGGGTGTTTTGTGATGAACAGAAGCAATCTGACCATATTTCTAAAGGCAAATCCTTGTCGGAGATAGAGGGAGTTTTATTTAGAACATTTAGATTGATGAGACAGGTGTTGGCAATATCTTCCACAGGGCACACGAATGGTAATATATCAGCTTTTCGGTGTATTTTCAATGTCTGTTGGAGACTTGTGGAGGTTGAAGTGCCGCTTTTGTGGGGTTTAAGCATTTAATATTGATTGCAAAAAATTGGGAAGAGCTGCCTTCCAGCAGTGCTTACAAGCGACAACATACATAAGCCTGAGAAACAACTAGGGGAAAACAAAACAAGCAAACAAACAAAACCCCGCTGTTCTACAGTATAAGAAAGTTATGATGAGATTGGAAAATGCAATATTGGTCAAATCCCACTTGATGGTTTTGGTAAGTCATACACCTTTTGTTTCTCTTGTAAAAAGCTGGGTTTTAACCTGTCCTTACAATTTACTTTCTCTCTCTCTCTCTTTTTTTTTTATTCTTCATGAGCTGTTGTTTAGGAGTTTCTTTGTCATGTGAAAACCAGAAGTGAAGTGGATAAAATTCCAAACAATGTAGCTGTCACTTCAGATTATGTCTTTCAACTCAGCCTGTAAGGTTGTACAGGGAAGTACTAAATAGAAGTAAAAAATGTCTGAAGCTGCAATAGAGAGACTTATTTTGACAGGGATGTATAAGGAGTAGACTAGATCATCTATGGGCACGTCCCAACATAGATAGCATCGTTGAGAGGGTCACTGGGAGACTGAGTGATTTTTCTCCAATAATTTTTTTCCATGGCTGTCTGGTTACCTGTTGCCTTTCATTAGCATTTTTCTAAAATAAATTCACTTCTTGCCTTGTTTAGCCACGCACCTGGTGCTAGATGAATCCCTGAGAGCGCTCAGGAGAGCCACTGAAGGTCCTGTTTATGGGTAGAAACTATCCCAAAACCGTGTCATTCTGACCAAAGTTTCATATGAAATATCATTCCTTCAAGCTTAAACACATACTAACTGAAAAATTAGGGCATGATACTACCTAAAATATCAGGTAATGGAATCTAAGCAGGCCTTGGGTGCACCATCTGAGGCAACTTGAATGCACCATAGTTGGGAACAATTTATTAGTGAGAATAACCTCTGATTGAAATGAGAAAATGATGCTCCCTATACAGCAAGTACTGAAGTTTAAATACATGAAGTATTTGACACAGCAATATAGCTACTGGGATTATTTTTTTCATAAATGGGGCTGGTATATATAAAACCAATATCCTTTCTGCTGTGATAAACTTTAAACCTTTGTCTAATTAATGACATTTTCAGTTAAGGGAACTGTGATATGATAAATTGCCTACTACTTGATAAGACATTTTGGAAGCACATAAATGTTGATAAAAATTAACGATTTAATATCAGAGCCGGTGTTCACTCCAGGAATGTGCTGGGTTTTCATTATTGTTCAGTTTACCTTATTCAGTCCTACAAATTGATTGAAATTATGGCAGAGCCCATAACAATGCAAAAGCCCCTCAAGCTCTTGCTATGGTGGCTGGTGCTGACTAAAGGTGTGTGACTGGTCACAGGCTACGTGCTATAGCTGGGAGCACCCAGGCAGCAGTGGAATTGCCCCAAATTCTCATTTTCAAAAAAAAAAATATTTTGAAAATCATTTGTTTTACTCTGTAGATGCTCACTACTTCTTTACACCTTGATCACTCTGTCTCATATATCCCATATTTTTCTGTGTGTAGATGAGGAGCTCAGTGTGAATTATGCTAGCAAATGTATTTAAATGTGTATGAGCCATTTGCTTTGTAAGAGTCTAGTGTGTATGTTATGAACTTTTGCTCTCTACCTGCTGCAAGGCTTTATGTGTGTGTGTGGTATGTGTGAATTTGGACTAAATTCTGGAGTCTTTTACAGTTGTCTAAAAGAGTTAAAGTCAACTCATTTCAGTGTAGTTCTCCTAGGAAAGTAACTGAAGAAAAGGTCATGGTGGGGCTATACATTGATGTTGTGTAGGATTTGCAGTTGTGCTTAGCTTTTTTGTAGTAATGTAAGGGGGAAGGTATAGTTGAATTAATAATATGTCACTGTATGGTATTTATTCTTTGTATAGCCAAAATGGAGAAGAAGGGGCCCTGCACTAGCCCAGGTTCTCTTTGTGCTTAAGGCAATATAGAGGCTAATGAACTGCACATTATAGAAACGTGCTGGCTTGGGAAGCCAGATTCCTCAGTGATTCCCATATTAATAATTGTGCTCAAAAGCTGAGAAGGAGGTGGAGGAAGCTCAGAAAAAAAAAGCCACAAGAAAAATAACACCCTGTGAAATTTTTAAATGTGTTTTTTTTTTTCTATTTTAATTCAGTAGCATCTTGTTATACTGTATTAGTAAAAGTTACCTGAATAAAACAACCTAGCTCAAGGTGCCAGCTTTCAGATTTCATTCCAAGCTAGAAAAAGGATTAAATGCAAGGAGAAGGTGAGCAGTGCCATACAAGTTCAGAACAGAGCTGGCCTGCCTTATATCTGACTGAAAGCTGTATGAGAACATGGCAGGTTGAACATTTAATGTCCCAGGTGGGAAGTTTTATTTGCATTGTGTCGTACTGCTGGATCAAATAGTTTGGGCTGAGTTGAGCTTATCCTAACAAAGAGGAAAGTTTTGGGGAAAAAGGGACACCTCAAGCAAAATCAAGGCATAAGAAAGGCAATTTTGCTGCCTCCAAGGCTAGGACCAGTCCCGGGAAAGGGTCAGATAGTGGAAGTGGCCCACATCCTTGCTTTGGGATCCCCATGCCTTCCTTGGGCATGTTCTCATGAACTTGTGCCTTATTTAAACTCAAGGACTTTGCTCATAGGTAAACATACTTATTTGCTTAAATATTTTTTTCCCCATAAATCCATGTGCCTTCATTTATGCCCATGCTTTAATTACAGATTAAAATTATTTATAGCTGACATGCTGAGGAACACAACTCAAGTAGGAAAAATATATGATGTGTGTGTTTATCACTCGCCTAAGAAGTATTACTGCATTGTGAGGGTTAATCCAGCCTATTAGCATACTGATAAGCACAAAGCAGCAATCTTCCTTAGAGCCCCCAGCAAATTATGAATTTATCATGCCGTCCCTGTTCCCGCTGTTCATACCACTCATTGACTCCATCCTGCCACTCACTGACTTCAGTGACCCCCTTCACTGGTACTACAGCTGAGTCCTTGAGGGGAGACAAAATAAAATTGCGATTGCATTTATCTGGGCCAATGGATGCCCTCTCCCTGCCCATGTCCTGCTGCTGTGTGGAGAGGAGCGTACCGCAGGAAAAGATCGGGGCCAGTAAATCCGGCTCAACCGCAGTAATTAGGAAGCGTAACGGGAGAATCGACATCAAGTAATTCCTAAGCATCTTTGAAATAAATACATCGTATTCTCCTGTTTGCACGTAGGTATGAGCAGATGGAGCCTATACGTAGAGCGAGCAGATCTAGGGGCTGCATCAGCTCAAGGACATAGTCTTGGGCACTGACTCAGGTGCAGTTGTGTCCCAGGACCCTTCTGGTCTCGGCTGCCTTTGCTTTTAGTTTTCCTGCCTCTTGGAGAAACAAACGCATCACCACTTTTCTATTCCCTTTATTCTGCTGACTGACTGCTGTGATGGGGAACTGGGACTTGGTACAGGAGTGCTTACAGTAACACAAGAGAAGATTTGCTTCATTTGTTTCTCTGTCAGAGTAAGATCCATTTTTTTCCTAAAATCTGCTTGTTCTGAGTTTTTAGGTCGCTAAATATTGATGATATCTACATGGGTACTTATCGTTTAGGAGCCTCTGAGCTCCTGGCTCCCTGCTCTGGAAAGATTGTCACAGCTTTGAACCTGGCACACAGTTTAAGAAATCAAACAGGAGGGAAAGAGTCGTGGTAATGAGTCACAAGGCACAAAGGTAGCAGGGATCAAAGCGGCTGTCTCCTCTCCTTCTCTCCCGCCTGCAACCTTACACAAAACACCTCTCTCTCAGATCCCAGCTGTGAAGATGAGTAAATTATTCAAAGCAAAAAACAAGTTAGGTATTGTGGGAAACCAAAAATAACAGAATCTTTTGCTGCAAGTTTTGTTTGGGGCAATGGAGGAAAACAAAGCAAATAGCATGTGTAGCAAAGAAAAAGCTCTGCTTATGCAATTTATGATGTGCATTGTTCTTGGACGTACAGGCCACCTTTCAGAACCAAGGAGGACTTTAAAATGCTACTTGTAAAAAGAAGTCCCTTGAAAATATAGTTCCTTTGAATGTGACTAATTTTTGTTTAAATATCTCTTAAAAAGATAGGAAGAGAATTGTTCTGACTTCAGAGATATCACAGAATCATGGAATCATTATGGTTGGAAAAGAGCTGTAAAATCACCAAGTCCAACCCTAATCCCTTCAACACCATGTCTGCTAAAGCATGTCCCTAAGCACCTCATCTACACACTTCTTGAACACTACCAGGGACGGTGACTCCACCATTTCCCTGGGCAGCCTGTTCCAATGCTTCCCCACTCATTCCATATAAAATTCTTCTTAATGTCTAACTTGAACCTCCCCTGGTACAATTTGAGGCCATTTCTTCTTGTCCTGTCCACAGTTATTCTGGAGAAAAGATCGACCTTTGCCTCATTACAACCTCCTTTCAGGTAGTTGTATAGTGATAAGGTCTCCCTTGAGTAACCTCTGCTCCAGACTGAATAATCCCAGCTCCCTCAACTGCTCCTCTTAAGGTCTATGCTCCAGATGGGAGCATCAGAAGGAAAGAAATCAAAAGGAACAGAAAGACCAAGGCAGAGCAAATTCTTATTCCTAATGAAGTTGAAGTAGCATCTCCTGTTGAATTTGCCAGTCAGATTTCTTCCTAGGTATTTGGCTTGCACTGGCTTGAGCGACCTGTTAATCTGGAATAGCATTGCCAATGGCAGAGCTAAGGGAGACCCTGACTTCAAGGAGAGGAAAATATCTGCTAGGAGCCTCAAAAGAGATTTTAAAAAACATGGCACCCTTAGCTTTTGCTTGTATGTAGTGCATGTGCAAGAGCTAATAAACAACAGGCCTAGGAGAAAAAAAAACAGAAGAAAAAACAAAGGAAAGGAAAGATGTGCCAAGATGATGACCTTCTATCATGAGATTATTCTGTCCAGTGTACCATTTAGTGTGTACTGTATTTGATGGTAACTTGGACATAATGAGCTAAAAATAGAATCTGCTTTCACTGAAGATCTCTTCTTGCAGAGCTGATGGTCCATCAGATAGTTTTAGACCAGCAAGTATAACTGCTTTGAAGATGACTGTGGTGAGAGGTCATCTCTATGGCTGGAATGCAGCTTTTCCCAGCTCTAGTCTCCATAGCATTTGAAAAGGAGGATGAGGCTCCTGGATCAGGGAATTGTTGCAGCTTTACAGGCAAGCATGGGGCACATCTACATGAGCCTAAAGAAACAAAGCGCTACTTGCTAGGCCAAAGGAAACGCGAGGAGATGTGACAGGAGGTGAAAGCACAGCAGTGGACAGCCACTCATAGAATTAAGTGGAGCTCCAGCCTTGATTTCAGAGGGAGAAAGAGAAAAAGACAAATCATGTCTTCAGGCAAATAAATAATAAATTTATGTTTTACATCAAGAATTTTCACATGAAGGACCTGCCTTTCAAGGCAAAATCATTTAAAAGGTTGAATACAAAGACAGAGATTCATTTAAAAAGTTTGGGAAAGCAGCATGAAGTAAGATAGAAAGCATCTCTGTGGCAGGGCTCAGGTGGAAGTCAGGAAAGTGCAATACTATGAGGCAGCACTGGATTTAGAAACAGCTCAAGTGCAGCAGTATAGCTCAGGAAGAAGAGAAGATCTTTGAAGATGCTGGATTTGATAGTATTTATTTTGGTGATCTACCTCTGTAAAAATACACTTCAAGAAACACCTCTAGAAGAACAGAGAAAGGACCAGCCATTCTTTGTTTTTGTTGATCTGAATTCCATATCAGTTTGTATTTATTCAGAAATGAGTCTGGGTTTGACCTGGTTTAATTGTCAGTATTTTTTCTTAAAAAATTAAACAGATTTTGACTTTTTTTTTCCAGGAATTCAGGTTTAGACATACTCAGTGGAGGAATTTGTGTGCATCGATTTCAGGAGAGTTCATGAGACTTAGCTTTCTTCAGCCAGCTCACAAGACGTGCCACCCT
>JAVCKT010096552.1:0-12895 GCA_032273925.1 Rhynchotus rufescens
GGCTGCTGTTGGCTCCTGGCAAATACAACCTGGTCTTCAGGGATTGAAAAGCCAATGAGGCCTTTTCTCTTACAGGCTCTGTAAATAGTAATAAAAAAAAAAAAAAAAAAAAAACTCTTGTCTTTAAACTTTAATCAGTTCCCCTTCCCATTCATCCCTTCCCATCCATCTCTCCATATCCATCCATCCTCTTTCTGTTCATTTCTCACACTCCCTCTATCCTGATATGGTGACAGGAGAACCTTGTCCTGACAGGGGGCTTGTCAGAGGATTCCTAGAGCATCATCTTCCTGAGGCTGGGGTCCACAAGGATCTCGGAAATAAAACAAGTCTCCCATGAATGGCAAAAGACACAGAGGCATTTTTTGCTGATTTTAAGCTTTTTCAAACAAAGTCTACTATTAGAGGCTCTTTTATCTCCGGTTCTGTAAAAGAAAGAAGAGACAAGTCATACAGCTTCAGTGCTGCACAGTGACATGACCTCTGTGGAAATCATCAAGGGAAATTTGCTCAGCTTTTATTTCTTCTTTGTCAGAGTTGCTTTTTCAGCTGTCATAGCACTGAGAGCTACAGGTTTGGGGGGAGTTGCTATAGAAATAGCCAGTTTTGGAGTCCTGGAGATGTCCTGTAGATTTTTGTAGGCATCCCTGCAGATGTGCAGGGCTTGCTCTTGCACCTAGGGGATGGACGTTGCAAAGAGGACACAGCCTGCCATGCAAGTGTCTTCCAGGCTTGTCTGGGGAGCCACCACTGCTGCTATAAAGGTGTCTAGAAAGAATGTTAAATTTTCTTGCCAAAAAGTAGCAAATGATGTCCCCTCTGTAAGTCCTCCCTGCAAGGGAGATGTGATCCAGGGCATCTAGAGTGATCATGAACCACTTCTCTGAACGAGGGCAGCACGGAAGGAAAGGGAAATGCCTCTGGAGATGGCCAGGAGCTGCACGACCAGCAGAAATAGAGGGCAATGGCACTCTGGCACTGACTTCTTCCAGCCTAAAAGTTCTCCTGCGAGCCCAGTTTGTTGTCACTGCTGTTGTAACGAGGCTCCTACTCAGCTTTAGTTCCTCTGTAAGTTCCTGTCCCCTCCAATTTACGTAAGAATCCTTATGATTATGAAAGAATGCATGTATTTGAATATCTTTTTAACAGTTACGCTCGTTGCTTCCTCTCTTGGCATGCAGCGTTGCCTTTCAGTTCGTTTCAGGACATACGTAGAGTGGCTGAATTTTGCACAGCTTGCAAAGTCCTTGAAACGCAGCGTGTGTGCGGGGTGCTTTGGGGAAGGAGGAGCGAGGGGAAATGGCAGGAATGGTGTTTGAGGGCACATCTATGCGGCTGCTTGTGTAAATTTTGGATACGTGATACTCGGTGGAAGTGAAGTTTTGTGCAAATGTGGCAGTAAGCCTGTCACTGTGCAGATGCTTAATTTCATGATAAGCTTGCATGAGTGTGCCGCTGTTTATGGAGGGAGTGTGCTTGTCAGTACGGGTAAGCATATGAGATTATGACAGGAAATTTTTAGAGAAGTGTGATTTCATGCACTTGTGTGTTATCTATAAGCTCAAATTCAGGCACAGACAGGGAATAATTTCTTCTGGTTTGCTTTTGTACGTCAGTCTCTGTCCTCGGCTGGTACAACCTATGAAAGCAGTGGTTGGCCAGACCGAGTATTTACATGGCTTAATGAGAATGACTCACGCAAGACCACCCAACTTAAAATGCTGTTTAATGGAGATAGGGAGCGGAGAACTAGAGAGCAAAGATCTCTGCTACTTTGAGACTAATGCACGGCATGCCTGCTTACAGAAGCATTGTGTTTCCTTCAACATGACAAATGGTGCAGTGGCCCCATGCTGAGCAGATCAGAACTGAAAACGCTCATAGAGTTCCCAAACATTTGCTGGATTTTCCAGCAATAACTGAAACTGCCTGTTCTCAGCCCCAGGCTCTACAGAGCTGATGTTGTAGTGTTCCTGTCACAATTTACTATAAAGGCCAAGATCAATGAGCAGCTCGTGCAATTATATTTCAGTGACCCAGGTCAGAACAAGGAAAATTTTAGTGCTTCCCTTGGTGCTTGCTGCATGAGGTGAGGAGTTGCATACTGTCTCACTAGGGAAGAGTATGGGAGGCAAAACATGAACATCACTCAAGAATTGTCATGGTTGGCCCCAGCGTGAGTGTCAGGAGCAGGAGAAACCCATACACTGAGGCAGCTTTATGCAAGCCAGCAGATTTTATGATGCATCTGCTAGGCAAATATCCTCTCTGATATGATATAACTTGGAAGATTTCAGGGAGTGAACCTGGGCCTCCAGAGAGCCTCTGAGAACATCCAACCTGCCACTGATGTGAGGAGTTTAGCTCTTGCTTTGCCAAGGAGAACCATAGTGGAGATGGAGGAAAAGACACACGCAGTGGTGATGGACATTTAGAGACTGCTTAGGAGGCAATAGGTGATGAGGTGATGAATAAGAGTGGGTCCGGCTCAAAGCACAGCTTTTTATTAGTATTTTAGAACGAGAATATAGAAGTAAAGTTAATCAACTAAAAAGCTATTTGTTTCTGCCTTGCTAACTTGGTACCCCTCACTTATCTTACTTATAGCTGTGAGGATATAGAGACTGCTCAAGCTGATTTATAGCTCTGTGTCTAGTGATAATATAGAGAGATGTACGAGAAGTCTGAACTAGTCTTGATGGCCTGGAATGCAATTTCACTCTAGTAAAAGCTGTTGAGACCCATCACTATAACTAATGTATTGATGGGTCTGACAGCCCCATCTCTTTTGACAGCCTTGTGTGTGTTTGAATTTGGAAAGCAGCTTGTAGTATTTCTTGCAACAAACAGAATGGGACCATAACTAACCAAAGAGAAGGCAGGAAAGGATAAATCAGTTTTAGTAGCTCTTTTATTCAAACAATGAAGAACTACTCATTGAGAATGGGGACTGCAGGTCAGATCAACATGAACTGAATGCTGCCTTACTGCTGATGAGATAGTTGATATGAATACCAGGATTTGAAAAGGATTTGAACTGGAGGAAAGTTCTTTTTTTAGTTGTTCATTCCACTCTGATCACTCTCTTTTGCCTGAGAAGAATGTAAGGACTCTAGAAGAGCTTTAGACACGTTAACAGAAGGCTCATGAGACCACAGCCAAGGCAAGATGATGATATTTTTTGGATGTTATGTTGTTTACTGAGATGAGAAAATAGTTTTAGGGATGCAATTTTTTATAGTGTAGCAACAACTAGTTATTATCTATTAAATCAAAGTTCCAAAGATTTAACATGAGCTTGGGACATTGGATGTTATTCCAAACTGGGATTCTTCTTTGAAGATGATTCTCACATAACTTGCGCTCTGCTGAAATGACACTGTGAGTCCATCTTAGTATGTACTTGGTGATGTGCAACTATCAAAACCTGTATTTCTTCCCTAAAATGTCTCTTGTAGCTTAAGGTAATCTCCAGTGTATCCTTAAAATCAAAATATGCATTTCTCATGAATAAGTAAGTACTCAAAAATATTTACTAAGCCAACTCAACCTTCAGCTCATCCCTCTGAGAAGAAAAATGACTGTGACTGCAAGCCCAGAAAGTGAAGGCATTTGGTATCTGGTGGCTAAGGAAAGGATTAAGTGAATTCCTAGGTCAAAGATTATTCATTAAAGAAGCCTTGCCAGCAGTAGCTTCATGCTTGTAATGAGGTCTCAGAGTCTCTGTACATCTTGTGGGAGCAGACAAATAACAGCATTTCTCTATGAGCAGAACACTTCTGAAATGCACAGGCAGGGAAACAGTTTTGAACAAGTAAATACGTTTTTAGGAATGTATCAAGTAACAGCACTTACTGAATGCTAGTCTGTCTAAATGTTTACCCATCAGGGTTTTTTTACTTGCTCTGTTAATCTAAAAGACGAAAACTCTAAAAGAGAGCTTTAGGTGCAAGTAAACCATGGTAACCCTTAGGCAGCAATTGTTTTTAAGCTGACTGAACAAAGACCTTGGACAGGTTAATATTTTAAATTCTTAATATACCGTAACTGCAAAAGTACATGACAACTTCTAAGACAAATGGATAATACACTGTGGAGGTCTTGAGGCTGTCTCAATGTACGCACTGATGTGGGATGCTGTTAAGTTGGGTAACAAGCAGCAGTGTACAGGATGTAAACAAACAGCTCTGCCTTGCACAGCAACCTAATCTCATCTGTATTGACATTGGCTTCTTTAACTTATGTAGACATTCCTCGTCCTTTTTGTCTTTCCTTTCCCAGCAGGAACGGGGTGTGTTATTCAGCAAGTTATTCAGCACAAAAGCCTGGGGGTTTCCCAAGAAGTACTGTAGAGATGGGGTCCAAATTGAAGGAAGCTTGGAGTGTGTCAGTGTTTAGAGAGCAGTGGTGCAGATGATGGAGAAACACCCCTGAGCTGCACCATGGCTCACCTTGGTCCTTTTTGCTGACCTTGTTGGCTGACTTCTCTTAAAGTTATTTTTTAGAATTGGGTGAAGCAGAAACACACCCTTTAATGCATTGGTCATCGGGGCAGTTCCAGCATTCCCTCATTGCTGAAGCTCACAGTGTTGGTATTGAATAGATAGCAGAAACTTACGACCTTTTTCTAGGTTATATTTAGGTGTTTAGGGAGGGAAAGGCTGCTCTGATTTGACAGTTGTGACTAACTTCCCAAGTCAGTCCTGTGGTGTTTTTTGTTTGTTTTATTTTAGTGCATCTGGCAGAAAAGCCTTTTTTTCTGCATTTTTTTCTTTCCTATTGCATAAAGACTCCCTACTAACATTACAATCTTTCAAACGTGTTTGTCTACAAGTCTGCAGGGTTCTGGAGTGTTCAGCTCGTTGAATAAGCTGCAGCAGTTAATACTGCCCTAATCAAATAGTTCTCTGACCTCATTAGACATCCTGCCCTGTTTGCGAGAAGATTCTTACTGCTGTTTTTATTATATATATGAAGTCTTCAGTTGATACTGAAATAACTGTAAGTCTCAATGCTCACATTTCAGTGGAATAACTAGAGTTAGGAGGAATGCTTAAAGGGATAAGCAGAGCAGAAAGTGTGGTTTAGTTTGTTTCATAATAGTAGATGCCACGATTTGATTTGAGCACAAACAAGAATTGACTAGATAGGGTGAGGAGCATGTTTGTAGGTTGGAAGGGTGAAGAAATGCTTCATAGAATTGTGACTTTGAAGTTCAAACAGGGCCATGAGTTTTTTTTTCTTGCTTTTTTTCCAGTCTGGCCATTTATATATAGATTTTTACCATTTTGCCTTGAATTGAGTCAAATCAGTTCTCTGCATTTAACAACAACTTCCTGTCTTGATCTGCAGATGAAGCAGGTATGTCTTGTAATACCTGCAGGTGGCTCCTCTGGGGGGATAAACTTGGCTAACCCGCGATGAATTAGCAGGCCAGCGCTGCCCGTTCTGAACTGAAAGCCTCCCTTGCAGAGGCCGGTGCCCACAGAAGGCCGTTGTGGTGGGAAGGGTCCCTCTGAAGCGGGCAGATGGGGGGGATGTTACCCGCCCCATGGCCCCTATGGCTGAGGCCAGCGGCGAGGGGCCTGTGCGCCCGCCCGTGGGCCCACGTCCGCTGTCTGTGTGGGGACCGGGCGAGAGGCACCCGCGTGGCGGGAAGGGGGGGTGCCGCTCGGGCTCGAGTGCTGCAGATGCTTTGTAACGTTTCAGCTCTTTGTTCTCGCTGAATAGAGCAAATAAGGCAGCCGAGCTAATTTGAAGAGATGCTCGATTAGGCATGGAGTGTTTAATATTCTCCCTCAGTGCCTGGCTGCCAGAGAGCCTCCATTTTGCCTCCCCAGAGCTCCAAATGGAGCCCGCTGCTTTCTCTCTTCAGAAGCCCTGGCTAGCGGGTATCTGACAGACAGACACACTGAAACGTGTGAAGCTGCAGAGACCAGACACGTTCTTGGTATTTTCTTTTCCCTGCAAGGCACTTGTCTCCCCTGGTACTGGTCGTGAGCTGCAGTGGGTGCTGCGCTGTGTCCGTGGCCAGCGCGTAGCCAAAGACCCCGCGAGGGCCCTCAGCATCTGGCGCCGCGCAGAGCAGCAGCAGTGGTTTGTCAGCTAATGTGCCAGTTAGTCGTGGCGAGCCCTTGGTGCGCTACCCGCTGCAGCTAAGTGTCCTTGCTGAATGAGTCCGCTTATCGCTCCGAATTTCCAGCAGTCTCCGCAGTTTTTGCGGCATGGGAAGAGTGAGATCAGCAGGGCGCGTGTGGATGTTGGGGAGTCAAAACGCGAGGGCAGAGCCTCTGTGCCCCAGTCCCTTCCACCTTCCTCTGCTGCTCTGAAAAGGTGCAAGCTCCTGTTTGCAGAAGGGTGCATTATAAATAAGCTTTGCCTGGGGATCTTGAGGAGTGTCTAGGAGCATCTCCGTATCCAGGTATAAATGCTTAAGGTACATAATACTGGTGAATATGTAACACCGTCTGTCAGGTTTAAGAGCTACAAAATTTAGTGCTTTGCACAGAAAATGTCCTCCCTCATCTGTTCTTTATATTTCTTTCTTAAAAATGGATGCTTGAAGCACAATGTATTTGAATGGCTCTGGTCCTCTATAGGAAGAAAAAGTGACTTTTAAAATGAATCCCCTGCCACATTCTCTCAATATTTAAGCAATAATATTTCATATGTATTTAAGATTACACCTTTAAAATGTGACAGGAGTTAGCACCAGTGAAGGAAATAGTTTACAAGAAGGGCAGCTCTGTTTGTTACCACTTACATAATCGCGTTAGAGTTTATAATGAAAGACGTTTTCATTGTCCCTCATTTGTCAGTATTTGATGCACTGCGTTACGCCACGATGCGCAGAGAGGAGCTGACACAAACAGCTCATTGCAGGCACTGCAGTGTGCCAAAGAGACCGGTCACAGAACAACCCTGCAGGGAGGACTCGGCGCTCGCAACCAGAGGTGGACAGGCTCCAAATGTGCACCACTAATGCTGACTTTCTGCACTCTTGTTTTGCTCATTAAATCACCATAAAGACTCCTAAGCTGTCCCCTGAATACTAGTGTTCCTGGGACAGGCCTGTAGGATGCTTTCCGGATTGAGAAGTTTGAAGGAAAAGTGATATTAGGAAAGAACTTTCTTGATCAGTTCTGTCAGTTTCCCAATAGTCTCTTGTATCTAAAGTTTTTGTAGTGCCATTCCTTTACCTGTTGAGCATTTTGCTTATTGTTGATTATTGCTCCAAATTTTCCTTGATATATTTTTATACACATCTTAACAGACTTGCAGCACCAGGGAGAACTTTGGGTCTTTTAATATGGACTGAAACGTGCAAACACTGGTAGTCCCATTTATTACTCTTTTATAAGTAAAGTCTATCTAATCATTTTAAGCAAATTTAATAATTATGTATAATGAGTGAATTAGGACTATAATTCAAGGAAATAAGAGCTGATTTCTTGAAATGTTTGTCTTATCATTTAATTGAAAACTCACTTATTTCCCCTTCCTAAAGAGTCTAAATGAGCTTTACACACTATCTCGACCTCTTTGAAGTTGAGTATTCTGTAGACATTTCATTCCTTCACATTGGCAAGGCAAGTAGGAATGAGTAAGAGGAGGTTAGCAGGATTTTTCAGGGAGGAATTGTTATGTATTCTGTAACTAGAAAGGTAGACATGTAGCTGCATTTTCAGGACCGGGGAACGTCTGTAGTTTTGTGTATTGATGAATACTGAAAATTGTTTAGATTTTTGAGTTTAGACACCTACCCTGTTTAAAATGTACATGTGTGTGCACATATATACACACCAATCCTTTTTTTTGACATAGTGCTATCTTATATCTGTCTATAAAACAAAGAAATAATATTTATCTAGATGTTCTCTGCAGGTTGCTCTGATCCTTCTGAATAGAGCTGCAAATAGTTTTTCTAGAGTACTGTGATACTAGCTCAGTGTATTCCTCGCTGGAAAGGCTGAAATTTTAGTTACCACTTGTACTTTCAGTATCATGAAAAAATATTGGAGGTGTTTCTACCTTTTCCCTCTTGCCCCTGAAAGGAATATTGATGGTAACTGAACAGGAGAGACCTGCAGAACTGCTTCCCACCTTGCTGCTCATCTGTGCTCAGGGTCCCGGGGGCCTTGGCTGGCCACCCTGGGCCTCCCATGCACCCTCAGCCCATAGCTCCATCCCTGCTGTGTGGGGGCACCCAGCCCTATGGGCCCGGCTGTTTTTCCAGACTACTGGGGAATCCAGACCTTAGCTCTCTTGGTGAGGTAGCTACCTGAATGGATATAAAAGTGCTGTTTTTCTCTTAAGCAGATGTTGGGAGTGTGGTAATGAAATACTCCGTCCTCTTAGAAGAATTTTTTCTTAGTTTATTGCCGCAATCCTTTTGTCATGCTCCTGTAGCTCCCCATGTTCCTTATGTGGGCTGTTCCCCCCCCTGTTTTCAGGTGCTGAGAATTCTTCCTCCCATTCTGCCTGGAGTCCTCCTCCAAATGACATCACATGAATTATCTCTGCTGCCGCACTTCTTTGCCTATGCTGTTCACTTTCACATGCTGCTCTTGTCCTATAAAATCAGAGCCTCCATCTGTTTTATTATTCTGGGCAGTCAAGTCAGCAAAACCTGAAACAAAACAACAACAAAATGCGGCAGTGCCTTCCCAGAGGGAAGCGATGACATGCGTGTTCGCACTCCTGCACAAGCTTATTGGCCTTCCAGAAGCAGCTATGAAGAGACTTGTCACTTCTTCAGCAGTTCTGGCTTCTGTGGTACAACACTGCCTGGGGACTGCCTTGAACCTTCACCTCAAAATTTCTCTCAAGTTCCTAACTTTTGTTGGAGGCCCTGTTCCTGGTGGCCAAACACAGAGGGCCTGTTGGCTACTGCACTCTTAGTAACTCCCCTAAAACTGCTCATTTTGCCTGATAGTGCTTAATGACTAAATGAAATTATTGACTTAATGACAAAAGGAAGATCCCAGGGCAGGAAATAGGATGGGGGGGGCCCTATAATGGCAGACATCTTAGTTGTCTTCCACTAGAAGTCATTTTGAATACTGTAAAGGTATCAGTGACTTGTGAGGAGAGGCTCTCCCGTGATGAGCCAGGTGAGCTGGCGGCTGCGTGGATCATGGTCCTGACCCCAACAATAACATTTCCTGTCACCTCTCAGTTAACTACAGCCTGATCGTTCAGAGCCCAAGGTTTCTGTGCTCTGCTCCCATGAAGCCCTAGCAGTTCCCAGGACACAGAAGAGCCATGAAGTTCTACCTGATCACTTTGATTTTTGTAGTATTATTCTGGAAGGAAAAGCAATGGGGAGATGTTAAATGGCTCACATGTTTCTTAGCTGAGCAAGCTAGTTGAGCACACGTCTCCTAACATGCAGTCCTGTGCCTTAAATGCAAGCTGTGTTAGTACAAATAACCTGCTAGGTTGCAGGCTGGACAAGGGGGTGGCCTATTGCATGATTTTATCTATCTTTAATATAAAGAATCCCTGAATTTGCTGAGTCGATTCGAGGTCTTCAAAACCCGCCTGGATGCCATCCTGTGCCACATGCTGTAGGTGTGCCAGCTTGGGCAGGAAGGTTGGACTTGATGATCTCTAGAGGTCCCTTCCAACCTAAAATATTCTGTGATTCTGTGATTCCAGGGGCTCACTGACTTTGGTGAGCAGTGAGAAACTGACACTGCTAAGATGAAAATACAGATTTCAATATGTGTGTACAACTGATAGAAAGTGGTGATGATGATGAAGAGAGCGAGAGGCCAAGGTCAGATGTAAAGCCCTATCTGGCCTGAGACTTGAGGAAGAAGGGGATGGTGTGGGGGAAGGATGCATAGAGAGTGCTCAGAACTTCATTTGCTCTGCAAGTCTTGCTCCTGCAGGCAGCAGGACACTGGGAAGGAGGCTGCTGAGAGGGAGGGGAAATAACCTGTTAAGCACAGTAGTCACGACTGCATGAGCTGGTCTTTACTTAAAAGATGTCTGTGGGTGGGAATGTGCATAAAAATGCCTCAGATGGATGGTTTCCTCATGATTGTTCTACCTACTGCTGATCTCTCAGTTTCTTGTACAAAGGCAGGTTCCAACCAGACTGCCTTTAGACCCAGGACCAACTGAGTTTCACAACACAGCAATAGTTAGGTGTTAAAGAGAAGAGATTAAGAACTGGACTGCCTTTCATTGTGGGACGGCAAGAGTTCTGTCATCCCCTCCTTGTTCTCAAAAGAAATCCCCCCTATGCCTGGTAAAGAGCAAAAGCACTCTCGAGTGATAGCATGCTCACAGGCACAGCTCAGTATGCAAAAACAAGCCTATAGGCAGAAAAGAGCTAAAAAAGAAATTCTAGAATAAACAAGCTTGAAGCTCAGGACCAGACCATCTCTAGAACAGCAGCAAGATTGCATTGAGTAGTCTGGCCTGGAAGAAAAGCTTGTATGATAAGGTGAGCTCTTAAGCTGCTGAAGGTTAACACCTAACCCTCCAGACAGAGTCTGTTCTGCTTCACCTGTTTCGGTGGCTGGAATACAGTGCAATCATTTATTCTGGCCAGCAGCCTCATGTAATTGCATTTTGTGTTCAGTGAGTATCAGTGTTTGTTTGTTTTTCTTTTTGTCTGTTTTTCTTTTTTGAAAGGTCACCTCACGCCAGAAGAACTTTAATGCTATGGCCGTCACAGGTTTGTTCCCTCTTGATGCTGCTCAGCGTTTCAGTAAGAGGGAATGGAAAGCCATTCCCTTCCTTCTATTCCCTCAAACTATGATATGGTACAACCTTGTGGTGCTGACCTTTCTTGCCATTGGCTCTTGAGCTTGCTGGCTGCAAGAGATGGACATAGATTGTATTGATTGAAGCGATAACCTCAGAAACATGTTCTTTGATTCTTAACTCGTTTCCTTTTAACAAAACTAGTAGTAGTTATCATGGTTCCTTCTGTCTTATGTTATGGAGCATCCATGCTGCTTAGACTGAGTGCTTAGTGATTCCCTGCTTTCCTTTCTTAGCTCTTCTCTTTCTACTGTTGATCTCCTGTAGAGATACAATGAATGCACTTAAAACTAATTTACTAGTGTCTACTTTGCATAGTCCTAAAGTGATACTGCATAGCTGAGAGAATCTCCAACACCCCATAAAGTTATGGCAATGAAAGGGTTGATACTAGTCACAGGCATTGCAAAAGTAGAAACTTGCATAAGTATAATTATGGACCAGAGGAGTCAACAAGAAAAAATTTTCTTGGCAACAAGAAAAAATCTTGGTTATAGAAATTAATCCCCTGTTGGTTTAGACTTTTTTTTGGTGTGTAGGGCTGCTCAGCCCATGAATGGGCTGAGTCTGGTGGAACGAGAAAGCTCCTCCTCCAGGAGAGAGGGTTTATTCAGAGTATACCAGCTTGTACATCTAAGTTTTCCAGTGTATATCTAGAGCCATATAAATCTAAAATGGCCTCACTTGGGCCATTTAAAAAAAACAAACAAACGAAACAAAACAAACAAAAAAAAAACCTAAACAATCAGAAAAAGCTGTTTCTGGTTAATTCTTTCATCTTTCCTCTCTTTGTCTTCCACCCTTACCAGCATCCATCAGCGGTCTCAATAAAGAGAATGATGAACTGGAAGCTGCTGAAAGTTACATTTGAGTTAGATTATACTGTATAGTGCACATGTATGCACATCCACTCACAGACACACACGAGCACAATTAGCAGAGATGAAAACTGGAAAGCACTTGGCTCACCAGCCCCAATTGCAGCATAAGCTTAAAATAACTGCTGGGATCAGCCCAATTTGAAGTGATCCCAGAAGATGCTGAATGAAGTAGGGATTATAGAAGTAAATTATCCTTCCAACTAGATACCTAAAATGGGTGATTGTTTTCCCGCTCCTGTAAAAGGACCTGCTGGGTGTGCATTTTCAAAGTCATTCCTAAAAATAATAGCAATTCCTGGGAACTTGACTGCTAAGAATTCTTTTGTTTCATATTAAAATAGAAGAAGAAACAGTTGAATTGAAAAAAAGGAGATTGGGGAGAGTAAGGCATGATTTCACTTAAATTTGTGTGCCCTTGTGAGTGCAGAATTGTGTTGCTGAGAACATGAACTTCTCCCCTAGCAGCAGTTTCAGTGATATTTCATTTCCCCAGTGATGGGACAAAATGGATATTCTTGTTGGGCTGCGCTTATGTATTAAGAAGCTGGGAGCTTGCTTCTAATGGGAGAGGCTATGATGCATTTGTTGCATGTTTTTAAAGAACAAGAAAACAAAATGCTGGGCACGTGTTCACTGTCACAAACCTTTACGTGACTAAGCAATCGCTAGTGAACAGTTGCATGCCTACAGCCATCTGACACTGCGAGCAGACTTTTGGACTGCATGCAGTTGTCCTCCTGGGATACAGCTTACATATCATCAAGACACACCCCGCTTAATTCATGAGACTGATGATTATGAGGCAGGAGTACATTTTGCATGAGATGGTATATTTTGATCATGCATCTCTGAAATGCTATGGCCCAAGTGTTAATTAACCTTGTGCTTCTTTCCAAGGTATGTTTTGTATTGAACTTTCCAGTTGGAAGCAGTAATTGCAGGTCCATATAGTTCACCAGTTTGTGTGCTGGGTTTTATAGATAGACGTGAACACAAGTTTCGTGAGTGGACCCAAGCATTTTGTGAAATGGCAATACTTTAAATATTATGAAATACAAAGGAATGACACCTTGCATAGCAGGTCTATGAGATGAAAGCAGTGGTAAGTTGCAACTTGTCTCTGCTTTATTCTTACTTTGATACACATTTTTGGATATCACAGAATCACAAAATATTCAAGGTTGGAAGGGACCTCTAGAGATCATCTAGTCCAACCTTCCTGCTCAAGCAGGCAC
>JAVCKT010096553.1:0-12895 GCA_032273925.1 Rhynchotus rufescens
TCTCTCTGAAGTTTATGAAAAACATTAATCAGAGACTGCCATAAAATATAAAATAAACACACCCTTTTCTTTTTTTATTTTTTTTTTTTTTTTTTTAAGGAACCTTTGAACATTTTTTATGAATAGTTGTTTGGCAATGAAATTCGCATAAACAAGAAAGTTATTGCTGGATAAACGATTACGTAGACAAGATATTTGTCAGCTGGAGAATTAGAAGAAAAGAAGTTAATGAGAAAAGCAAACGGACTTTTGGGACTGGAAATTTTGCTGCTGTAAAAGGGAAGAGGTGTAGAGAAAGTCATTGCTGCAATGGCTGAGTTCCCTGGGATGTTCAGATACATTCCTAGAAGGAGAAAACATGGCCAATGGAGGAGTCTTTATCATTGTAATGAAGAGTGCCAGTGCTCGGCTGTTGGTATAAAACATTAACTTAGTTTCTGCACCAACTGGTTAAATCCAAGTGCATTCCAGGTATCTGGGAAGTCAGCTGGGTGAAAATACATTTTCCAGACACCAGGAACAGTAGTAAAAGATGACTAGAGCAGTCTTCTGATCAAATTCCATTAGGGACTTTTTGCCCCAGAGGAGAAACATATCCTTTGACGCCACATGAATGGAGTGAAATGCCTGCAAGTGTTTTATCAAGAGATGAAGAAGGGAACAAGACATTCCTGGACGTGCTCCACAGCAGTTTTCTTCCTTGTGGCCAGGCAGACCGTGGAGTCCAGGGTTGAAATACCCACTGACATAACAAGTCTAGATAGAGTATGAGAGCTGGCAGCATCGGATCAAGGGAAGTTCTCGCTTCCTAAAGCCAAACTTCTGTCCCTGCCATACACACCAAATAAGATTTAGTTTCCTCGAAGAATTATGAAATTCTTTTATGCAGGATGCTTGGAGGACCGTGTTTGGGTCAGGACAAGCCATGGCCAGTTGTCTGAGGCCTCCAGGAGGCATTTTCCCTACACGACTTTAGTAACTCTTTTGAACAGGTTTTCAAAGCAGCCAGATGGGGTTGCAAGTCGTGAAAAGGAAATGTAAAGTTTCAGACATTCCTGGAGTGTTTTGAAACATGTTTCAACGAGCCCAGTCACACATCTTTTATAAGGCCTTTCATGATTGTATCTCTCTGTAGAAGACTCACTGCTCCTTTAAAGAAAGAAAGAAACAAACAAAAAGGCACAATTTAATCCCAAATACCTAAAGAAATTAACTATAGACCTTTGGAAAACACTGCTGTGTTTATTTGAAGATTAAAACACTGCTGCAAACCACTCGCTTCTTTCAGACAGTCTCTCCCTGCCTAGATGTTTTAGTTTTGATTATGTGCTTGATTATATAAATGCAACGAACATTTTAAGATCTTCCAGCCCTTCTAGTTGTGTTCCCGTTTAGTTGTGTTACCCATAACAGAAAACAAGGCACTCGGTTCAGCCAGTGCTTTCATTGAATCAGCCAGCCTTTGGGCAGGTGTTACCAGCTCAGGGTGGAGTTCAGAGAGCCCCACAAGCCCTTTGGCAAAGCTGGGGAATATCTGGGGAAGCAGAGAGCAGTTTAGAGGGATCTTCCTCCAACAGAAAGAGATAGAAAAGTTGCAGCAACCTGTCACAGACCTCCAACCTCTGAAAAATACCTGGCATATTTGAAGCAGAGCACTACAGTTAAGGGAAACGTCAGGTACTTCACTTTCCACGTCCTCTGAGCGCCCACTCCTCCCAGCCCTGTGATCCACCAGCTTGGTGAAGACTTGCTCAACGTCACACCTCTCAGGAGCAGAGTCCGTTAACTCACCCACACCCAGCATATGGATTTGATTCCTGAGGAACAATGGGGCAGCCCGCCCCAGCGCATGAAAGCATGTTTTTGGACAGCAACTACTCAGTGCTGTCTGGCAGAAGGGACATTTGCTCAACATTAGACATGTTCGCTATTAAGTCACTTTTATTGTGGATGCCAGATTTCCCCCCTGCCCCTGGAATTATGGAAAAACACATGCTGGAAAAAGGAATTTTCCTCTCCTCTCCATTTTTAGAGCTCTAGGGCTGAGGTTTAGTCTTAGGAACAACCCATGCATAGAACAACCCTGAGCTTTTCACTCAGGTCCTCCTATCAGCATGGGCACTTTCCTTCTGCAGGGGGCAACGTGTCCATCTGCCAGGGTCCAGTCTGTGACACAACTCCCTCCCCACAAGCCACCATCCAGGGAAAGGGTCCATAGTCTCTCCTAACGTGCCCGTTCCCCAGTGTCTGGGCCACGGCACAGGCAGCACATTGCAACATGCTGGCTCCAGTAAAATCATTTCTGCGGCCAGCAAACTAGCAGTGGACTTCCAAGAAATCTACATGCCTTCAATCAATCAAGGGATGTCACAGATCCCACAGATCTGTAACTTGAGGAAAATGGTTGCCCTAAGTTTCTTAGGATCCCTCCCAGTCCTGAGGGACTTTTTTCTTAGATTTCTCCTTTCTGATACAGAGCAAGTCACCTCTCAGCAGAGAGGAGCTCCCTGCACATTCCACATAGGAGCGGAGTATGTGGCTGGTGTGGTGGTCTGCAACAGGAGAAGAGGTAACAGGCATAAACTGAAACACAGGGAGATGCCAGAGCCCTGGCACAGGCTGCCCAGGGAGGCTGTGGAGTCTCCTTCCCTGGAGATCTTCCAAACCCGCCTGGATGCCGCCCTGTGCCCCATGCTCTGGGTGTCCCTGCTGGAGCAGGGGGTTAGACTAGATGATCTCTGGAGGTCCCTTCCAACCTCAGCCATCCTGGGATTCTGTTGCTCCTCAGAGGAGGATGCAGCGAGGAAACCCCTCTGTGAGGACTCCCTCGCTGAGGCAGCTGCAGGCTGTCCCAGAAATAGGGTCGTTTACCCCGAGCAAAACAGGGAAGCCATTATTTATAGATCTGGCTGAGCTAGATACAGTGTGGCCCATCCATTATTTCTGAAGATGCTTTTTTGAGCTGTGTTGAAGGCCTTTCTGAAATGCAGTAAATATTTCCTATGCGAAAGCAAACGGAGAATTGCTGCTGCTGGTGAGTGCTTTTGATCAGAAGCTCAGCAGCGGGTTGTGGAGGAGACTTGAAGCACAGGAAGATAAATTAACGAGAAGTGATCTCTTTATTCCTGTGCTTAATTATTTAAGTTTTTGTCCTTCTCTTCCAGTGATTTAGAGAAATAAAATTACTTCCCCTGAGCAGTAGTACTTTGGTTAAGATGATTTGTTGAGGCATATGGCTTACTGGATCTAATGCCTGATGCTTATTTTTATCTGATTATTCGTACTATAGATATATCGGAGACTCTTCTGGCTGATGAGTAGGAAGCACATTTGAAACATGTATGTGTAGTGGGAGTAAATCTCAGATAGGTTCTTCAGGTCAATTTATAAATGTAGCAGAGTGTCATACTTGAGAAATACAGTTAGGTATGCTTTAAGTATGCTTTTTATTGCAAACATGAACAAAACAACTGAATGAAACCTTCAGACATGTCTGTGTTTTAAGCTTTTAGGTATTAAATGCTGTAAGTTAACGTGCTCTAATGTTCTGATACTGATTTTTAAAAAATATATTCTAGTATCTTGTTTTAAAATATATTTAACATATGCATATGTGTAATATATTGATTTCACATATCTATCTCAAAAAAAAATCTGAAAAAATGTATTTGGGCATTGTGTTTAAGGCCATACTGTTTTAATACATGGAGAAAGCCCAGTTACAAAAATATAATACAAAATGTAACTTAAATTATTTCATGCAATAAAGAACTTTTATGAGCCTGAACACTTTAAATTTTTTTTCATCTTAGATTTCATGTCATCTGTAAAGGGGCTATTGCTGCCGTAAAAGGTTATGGCCAGTTTTGCAACTGTATTTACCTTCCTGAGGAAGTTCAGGATGTGCTTGGAAAGGCAGCATCTGCAACAAGGATCGGGAAGGAGTAGAGCCATTCCTGGGGCTAATTAGGAGGAAAGAGGACCAGAGGATTTTATCCAAAACAGTTTAGAAAATGCTATCATCCCTCACCCTTTTCATGGGGGGAAAAAAAAAGTTAACACATATGTTGTGTTGTGTTACAATGGGGAGAGAACTGAGCTTCATACTGATGTCAGGCAACTGTTTCTTCATGGTAACCACAAAATAGAAGGTAGAATAATTCATTTTGGCAACATAATAAACTTTCATCTGAATAGTGTTAAGCAGTCTTTGATGATCATTGCTATGGTCAGAATATATGAATGTCTTGTGAGCTTTACTCTTTGGTTTAGAAAAACAGTAGTTCAGCAATTAAGTTCTAATTAAGTCCCAGTAAAAGGTAGCCAATAGAGTGCTATTATTTCTCTTGCAGCTTTGTTTTATAGGAAGGATTATTTATTGGTGGTGTGAAATAAAAGATATGTCAACCAAACTTTCAATAAAGAAACCTCTACAATACAGCTTATAATTAAAACTAGTGATAAACATAATGGTACCATGTGGAGAACATAAGGGGTTTTTAATTCCTTGATGGTTAAAAGGACTTAATTTACTTTCAGACTTTGTTGGGACACATTTTCTCTTTTTTTTAATTAGGAACTTCTGATGTCCTGGGAATGGGACATCTTTTTCAAACTTCTCTTTTCAAGTTCTTTTTCAAACTTCTCTTTTCAAAAATACACTAAACAAGTGTGTATTAGTGTATTTTTTGAGGGGGGAAAAGAAAAATCAGTCTTGTATTTATCAATGAATCATTGTGTCTCTAGCTGTTTACATCCCAGTCCATTTCTGTGCATGTCCTAGGATTTCTTTTACAATGTGATCTTTTGTAGGCTCCCAGACTTGTTCATTTGTGGAACAGAATCCAACTGCCTGCAGTTCAACAGATGTTTTTATTAAGCACAGAAGGATTTTGAAGGAAGTGCCGTATAAAGAGCCTCCTTTGGTTATCATTTCATCATATAAAGTTATAAGACTGTTAAGGAACCAGAGAATTTTGTCGTCTGACATGTCTGAATTTGAGTTCACGCTGAAGTGGGAAGAGCAGATAATTGAGGACAAAAGAGATTTGCACACAATGCCCTGCTGATACTGTCTAACTCCTCTGGTAGTGAGTGGGCAGAAAGTTCTTTTTAATTGGGAAATCCAATAGCTTTTCAATTATTTGTTTACTTTCTGATATTCAGGAATGGATATACTCTTTTTTTTCCCCCTCCTTAAGTTAAGGATGGGAAATACTAATGTGAAAGACTGTCATTTATCTTAATGATGAGGAGAATATTTGTGTGTCTTCCCTGGAATTCTGTATACAGCTTTTGCTTCAGCCTTGGGCAAGTTTCCAGTAAAAGAGCTGTTAAGATACTTTTTATTTTTCCTGAATTTCCCCCGAAGGCCTGGTTATCTCAAGAAACTTGCATGTCCCTGAAGCTGCTTTCACTCACTATTTTTCTTTCTTTACAGATTTTTCTTCCCAAATTGGGGTAAATCTATGTGAACTAAACTAAATTTACTCTATGTAAGTAAACTGGTACAAAGGGTACAGATCATTAGTTTAGTTTAACCTGGAATATCTCTAAAGATAATGAAAATACACAAACTAAACCTGAACACCATGCCCACACCAAAGTTCAATCCAACTGCTACAGGTTTTTTTTTTTTTTTCCATAGAATACAACACTTGGATAATATTAATTGCTACAGTAGTCTTAGGTTTAAGCTGGGGGTTGTTTCTTACTCTGGATGGGCCATAACTGTATCCATTATATGACATATTGACAAACCATTTCCCCAGTCCACAGATGAAACTATTGGTAGTGCATCGCTAGATTGTTTTGTTTGCTTGGTTGTCTACATCATGGTGGGTGCATTTTTTGATAAAATCATTGAGTGTTGAACAGGCCAAGTAATGAGGACATCCTTCATTTTAGATACTAGGGAGAAAGAGAAGCATCCTTCCAGCTACTCATCATTCCGTGTTGTCAGAGTGGTCAGTGCTGGTCTAGCCTGTGATTTGTGAACAGCTGGTACAAATGTGAAGCAGTATAAATAAATTCATATATCCAGTATGGCTTAGCACTGCCTACTGAACGTCTCTAATATGTCCTTCACTCATTTTAGAAGACATATACATATGACTCAATACAATTTACTCAAAATGTAGCATACCAAATATTTGCATGTATGAGCATACAGTATTAGTTATGGTACTAAAAAAAAGAAAACCTCAAAGATGTGTTGTTAAATTTCTTTCTATTAAAAGTAATACCATAAAACAAGTGTTATTTGTCTCTGCTATCTAAAAGATATCTGCTATCTAAACTTCTTTGTATTTTAAAAAAATAAGAGGTTTACAGTTGAGTGTTGTATCTATTTAATTATTTAGATCGCTCTGTATCGATGAAGCCCTTTACTATATCTTGAGGTTTTCTAATAAAACTGTGATAGTGGAACTAGCTTTAAAGAACAAGCAGGCTTTTAAAGGACTTCTGACAGAGAGTCCTAAGGAAACTACAGTGTGTTCTTGACTTAATTTGTTTTGTGGCCCTGAATAAGTGAATTAACTTTTCTATCCTAGTTCCTAGAATATTTATCTAAAGACCTTTTACTCAGCACAGAGAGATATGTTCGTATTGGAATTCTATAAAGCGAAGGCAAAGATGGTGCTTTATAAAGTTCTTTGAAGAGAAAGGGCCAATTAAGGGTTTATTTCAAGTATTTGAGACAGATCAGTCATTCTAGTAGAGCAGCTTTGCTTGAGTTTGCAGTGTATGTGCCAACGTTTTTCTGTTGCTTATTTTTCAGGATCTAAGTAAAATGCTTGCAATGACTTTACGAATTTCATTCCAACTAAAAACTCTTGAAAATTTGGTAAAAATAAAAGAACTACAATTCAGAATTACAGAATAAAAAAAATCTCTATATGTATGGCCTGTGTGTTACTTAGAGATTTACTTATTTTTTTCCACACTGGAATTGGTAAAAACTGTTGAAGGTAGGAAAGAATTTTAATTTCCAGAGTGATGTGGTTCCAGTTTTAGATGAGCTGTACAGAAACCCAAGTAACTTGAAAAGTTCAAGACTTAGATATTCTTGTAGTAGGTTCAGTAAACATTCATCTTTTGAATGTCTCCCTCTGTCACTTACTATTTATTGGTGGCTGTCAGCTCAACAGATGCTTTGTAGCTCCAATAACTGTGAAGCAGAAATACCAAAAATGAGCCTGAAATAGGGATCAAATTTTACTTGGAAATTCTTGGATAAGGAGATTGTAAAAACTCATATGAACAGTTTGTTCTCTGTCTTCAAAAGTACAGCAAGTTTGATCAACTTGCAAAACCACAATAATTCACTAAAAATAAAGTAATGCATTATTTTTCTGTGAATAATTTTCTTCAAGCTTTTTTTCTATTTTTTTTCTTTTTTGTAGGGAAAAAAAGATTAACAATTTGATTCAAGATAATAAAAAAACACCCTATTTGCAAATAGTGTAGTATAATAAACCTTGTAAGATTTGTCAGAATTGTAGCACAATAAATTATTGCCTCTGTCAGAAGAATGTCGATGTAACAAGTTTGATACTTTGATGTAGCAAAAATGGAGCATTTTGTTTTATCTTATTTTAAACTTCACATGATCTGGATTCTTGCATTTTGAAAGGTAAAAGAATGTCTTTTGGACCACAGAGTATTTCTCCCCCTTAAAGCCACTGAACCACATTAAAATATACAAGATTTCTTATAAGACAATTTGTGCTGACAAGAGCTGTTATGTTCCTAAAATTTAAAGCCCTAGTAAAGTTGCACGTTAATTGACTACAGTGTAATTAGGGCTTACCGGTGTGAACAGGACTTTCAAGTACAGACTCATGAAAAATGTTGTTGATATTTTTCTTTCATTTCTAACCATTAATTTTCCAGTTCATATTTTTAATGAGGAACTTTGGGAAAGCAGAAAATTTTTAGTATTTTTGAGATGTCTGTCACCATTAAGAGGAAAGCAGAATCTCCAGTGGCAGGTGGTCTGCCTTGGTTATGGCATTCCTGATCTTGACAATTCAAAGATACTGCTTGGGAGTATATCAGTTTATTTATACAGTGGCAACATCCTAGGCCCTTACAAAAAATACAGAACCTAAAATAAAAATGAAGGGCATCATAAGCTGCACATAAAGAGGAAATAGTATTTCAAAGTTGTTTGTTTTGCACTTGAAATAATAAAGAGATGCTCTTGCTGAGGCTTTGTTGCTTGTGCAGTTTATTACAGCTAGTGAGCATTACCTTCCATGGGCACTGACCTTATGTGTTTGTTCCCTTTCTGAATATCCATCCCCATTCTGCCATGTAGGGCATGTGAAGTTTTGCTGCCACAGGTTTCATTTTAGGAGGATAGTAGTTCAATTACTGAAGTTTAAACCATTTAGAGATGTAAATTTAGCAGACTCTCTGACAAAGTACAGTCAGAATCATGGGGCTGGTCGAGAGATCTGGAGATTGTCTAGTCCAGCCCCTCTGCTCCAAGCAGGGTCAGGGGGGTCATCCATCTTTTGTAAGCAAGAAGTTCAAAACGTCCATACCAAGCTAACCATGTCTTGGGTTATAAGGGAAAGTAACAGATTGTAGGTTGCTATAGAGCCAGAAAATACAGCATCTCTTTTAACTGCTCGTACAGCTCTTACTTCACCACTTTATTACCGGAGGGAGATTTCAAGAGGGGCACTGAGGAAAGTCCGTGTCCATCCAGCAGAAGTGTTTTTAAAGCTGTGCTCCATCAGGCTTTTGATAGTGGTTTCTTTGTGAACACACTTGTGCGGAAGAGAATGAGAATCCAGGAAAGGCACCGTGAGCTCCCTTTGCCATTTCTGTTAATTAAACAGAACTCTTTGTATTCGCAAGCAAGGACTTGCAATAAGAAGTTCAAAGAAATTAAATAGAGGAAAGTATTAAACCATTTATGCACATATTTTTGTTCTGCCTATGCAATTCCAAGCAACACAGAAAATTCTGTACTGAAAGAATCCAAATGAAAATGATGTATTATTTTTTTCCATTAAACATCCATTTCCATTAAAAGTCAATTTCTAGTGAAGTTTGGCTAAAAACTGATTTATAGTCTTCTGAGAGTTCCAAGAAAAGCCTAACAGACTTTAAAAAAAAAGTCTGCTCTATCCATAACATCTCAGTGATGCAAGTAAAACTTTCAAGTTTGTTGGCTTATATCTATATACTTTATTATTTTCGCATAGTGATTTCTGAAATAACCCTGTTATTCCTCTCTTCTTTCCTTGGTAAGGAAATTCTTCAGTAAGAAAATATAAATCACTGTGGCTGACTTTCTCCCAATATATTATTATCTTTTTTCCCTCTTTTAGAGTGGGATTGTCCTAACCTTATGTAATACTTTTGTAAAATCAGAACACATCTCAGAAAGGCAGTAAGAAAACTTGCTGTATTTTCACCCTCTTTTCTGTACTAATCTTAGAATAAAATCCACTGTTTGGAGGAGCAGAAGTGCTTGTATCCCAGCCTAAAAGTAAATGCATAGGAAGAGGGTGGGGAGGACTGAGAGGATCCCACCAGGACCCTGCTGTGGCCTTTCCCCCAACGTGTTGATGGAGCAAGTCCCAGGTGCTGAGTCTCTTTGGCCTTGTCTCCGTTGAGCAGTTACCCAACTTGGGCATTTGGTACTTGGTTATCTACCCTGAAACGGCCTGAGCTAACACTGGGTCACAGTCATGCTCCGGAGCTCTGGGCACATGTAGACTGAACCACGGCTGCAGATGCAGTGGGGTTACGCCACAGCTCCTTTCGGGCACGCACGGATAAGCAAGCACTCAGAGAGTTTCCCAAGGGAAATAAAGCCATGTGGCCATGTAGTTTACTGCTTTACTAAGGACATTTAGCCAACACTCTTACAAATGAGAAGATGACATTGTGGATGTTTGTTTGACTGAATGTCTCCAGAAACCTGAATCATCTGACCAGTTATATTTGCAGCAGCTCAATCTGGATGTTTCCTTGCTAGGTTAATGCTGCTGAGAGAACCTGCCTTTAATAGAGGAGCATCTCCAGCCTCTTATAGCTCTGGGTTGCTATATCAATCCCAAAGGTGTAGTAACCACAAAACAGTGTAATCCATGTAATAGCTGCATAGGGTAAGAGATAATTAGATGCTCAGGTTATTATGCACACTGGGATGAAAACAACACACACAAGACTCTTCTTTCTCATATGCTTGCTCCTTCTTTGGATGAAGTCTTCTGCAGAGAAAAGGTGTCCAACTGGGAAGCCAGGAGAGCAGCAAGCACAGGCTCTTCTGGATGCTTGGGGAGATACATTCCCATACGGTGGAATATGTTTCTCCAGATGCCAGCTGCTAAAGTCCATGACTGTTATGGCAGGCAGTGGAGTGAGGTTGTTGCTGAGTGGCTCAGACAGAGGGGGCTGAGAGCTTCTCTCGTCCCTTCGCGCGGCCCCCTGGGGTTGGAGCCACCTGGGGGTGAAGCGGCCATGTTCCATCACAGGCGATCAGTTGTGCCCGTGTGGCAGCAGCTACTCCAGCCCGAGAAGTTTCAGCCCTCTTCTCCAGTGCAGATACTGCCACCTCATTCAGAAATGAATTTCGAGCAACACCCGGCTGAGCTGTGCAGTTTAAACCATGCAGAGTTCACCTCACAGAACTACCTTAGGGAGCAGCTCTCTGTAGGTCGCACTTAGCCTGCTCACAGATCTAAAGCCACCATAGCCTTTGGGAAGGAGAGTGACAATCTCCTAAGTGTGTATTTGGTGAAGATATCAAGGATTCTGTCATCTTTTCCTTACTTCTGTATTCATATAGCATATCCATATCTTTATTTTTTTTTCTCTTTTTTGGCTTCCTTTAACCTAATGATCAATCGAACTTTTGAATTTCTGTCTACTGATATTCCTTATTTTCAGCTCATGCTCAGTTTAAGTGAAGAGGTATCAAGTAAGAGTCTCTGTCTCTTAGCTGGTTTATGCAATTTGGATGAAAGGTCTGATGAAATCTCAGAAATCCAATTCTGACAGCATGGAAGCTTTATTCTGTCAAAGTTTCTAAACTAAAAATAATTTAAGGAGATTTCCTAGAAATTTAGTTTATTTGAATTGACTCTGTTAAGAAAACTTGAATATTTAATTTAGTATCCCACCCATTTAATTTATGTTTACTTTATTTAGAGCTTAATACAATAAAATATCATCTTACTGCAGGGTTTTAGATAAAATATTAGCCTGTTTTATAAGGAATAAGCTCTTACTATGTACAAGACTTGTCAAATGTGTAAAGGATCAATATGCATTCCTTGATTTCTGAAAAAAGAAGTCCCGAAGAGTCCTGTTTATTTCTGTTTTCTGTGTTCTTGTTCTGTTTATAACACTACCTGAGTGCATTTAAGTATTACTGCTGAGTTGGAGCTGCAAAAGTTGGCGTGTTGATGCTGAAGCGCAGATGTGTCTTTGACACTCAAGTGTTAACTCCAAGGCAGGTGTGGCTGGGGACATGGACAGGCTGACATACTGCATGAAATAGTGTTAGCTAAAAAATTCATGTTGTAAAAACTCAAAGTTATACTTTATTTACCAAGTTAGACACTTCTTTTGGAGAACATGGAAGAGAAACAACTCAGAAAAGTTCACAGTGTTCTATTTACAGTATGTTTGCCAGGCCTGATATTGGCAATTAGGTCTTAGCTGGCTTATTTAAGAGCAGAGATGCCAAGAGGGTAAAGAATTGCACAAAGCAAAACCAGAGAGAGAGGAAGGTCCGTTTTTTTATATCAAAATCCTGAAATATGCAATAGTTTACAATCTTTTTAGTCATCACCTGAAGAAAACAAAAACAAATATTAATTACAGGAAGTTAAAATGAGGGAAAAGAAAAATCATTTTAAAAATGCTTCATGGAATTGGTGAAACTCATTGCTGCAAATGGCTGCCAAAATAAACAATGTATTTTTTGAAACAGACAGGACCAGTAGATGTGACCAGTTTAAAAAGTAATGATTTTACATTTTGCTGTTGTAGTATTAATTGGTATAGCATTCAGAACCAATCTTGGCCTGAGCTACTCTCTGTTATTACTGCTGATAAATGGTCTGTCTATGATGTACTAAAATTAAAAAATGAAGACTTTAGTTTGCAGTTTGACATTAATCTCTTGGTTAATTTATGTAGAGTATGTAGAGATTTATATCAATTCATTCTCAAACTCCTTTCTCTTAGAATCCAGGATTTCAAAGAAAAATGGATAAAAATAATTTTTTATTTTTTTTAAACAAAAATGGAGAAATGAAAGAATGCAGAGGTGTTTAAATTCACATGTATGCGTTGTGTCTATATGAGAACTGATATTGTGTCATCCCAGTTGTACTACTGGGGACCAAATTAGCTACACAGCTAACTAACAGTTACATATAGAGTAGTGCTAGCTATATAATGAGCTCATATACAATTCCTTGCATGAGGTGAATATGCACACATGCAAGAACTGGGTTATATAATTCCACATGAAGGTAAAAAGTGAATCTGAAGTTCATATGGAGAAATTTTACTTTGTTTTTCAACAAGTTTAATTTTAGATCTAAAATCAAATTTCTTTCTTTACAAAATAAGGTAATAATCTACTAAACACTTGCGGGTTTTTTTGAGCATCATGTGATTCGCTGTTTCTATGTAGAGCAAGACAAGAAAAGCCTAGACTTGCCTTAGACAAGAAATTTTAGGAGCTTCAATGAAGTAGAAACTAGTTAAAAGACTAAAAGCTAATTTTGAAGTGAATAGTCAATAAATTGGGTATCTCTTATGTTTAGGGAGCTACATTCCCTAAAATGTGCAAACAATTAAAAGTTCCCGTGGTTTAATTTTATTAGGATTTTGATTTCTACTGTGTAGATAAAAT
>JAVCKT010096554.1:0-12895 GCA_032273925.1 Rhynchotus rufescens
GGAGCGAGCGGGGAGGGCGGGGCGGCGCCGGTACCGCCCCCGCGCCCGCGGGGCTGGAGGGAGGAGCGGAGCGGAGCGGGCCGGGCCGGGCGGGCGAGGCCGGCGGCAGCCGCAGCGATGGAGGGAGAGAGGGAAGGAGGGAGGGAGGGAGCGGCCGCCCCGCCGCGGGAGCGCGCACGGGCGGCAGCCGCTTCCGGAAAGGGGCGGGGAGGCGGCTGCTTCCGGCACCGCGCGCGGCGGCGGCGGGGCGGGGCGGGCGGCGGCCGTTAGGGGCGCGGCCGCCGCGCCGGGGACGGTTAACGGCCGCTGCGTCCCGCTCCCCGCCAGCGTGGCGTTCACTCTGGTGCCTAGTGGTGTCCGCGTGCCTGCGTCCCCAGCGCTGCTTCGGCGTTCTGCGGCGGGGAGGCTCCCAAGAGCTAAGCCCCGATGGAGCGAGCAGATGAGGCATGTGCTGCGTCGATAAGGAGATAAGTTGCTGACATCTGCCAGTAGATTTATAAGCACAATTATTTTTAGTGGAGAAAGCGGAGCATGAGCTCTCCTCGAGGGATAAGTGCAAGCCGAGGAAACATTTAATATCCTGAGCACAACAAGGATTATTGTGGACAGAAGGGAACACGAAGTGCGGAGATTGTTACGTATTCCGTGGTCGTGGGCCAACCTGTATGTAAAGGGCCTTAAAGATGCCAAAGAAAACAGGGAGGTGAGAGGAGAGAGGGTGCACTTCACTAGTAATAATTCAAATACTAATAAGCACAACAGCCCCTTAATAACTATATCTTTCACTGTGAAACCACAGAGAGAAATGGGAGTTTTGTGTAAACACAGCATGATTTAGACTCGCAACATAAACAGCAGACCTAAATGTGATTAAAAAGGTGACTACTCAGTATGTATTTTTGTTTTATCAAGCTGGAAGCGGTCGGGCATTTGCTGCGCTCAAGACACCCTTGGCAATCAGCACTCACCTAAATGAAGATTTTTTTTCAGAAAGCACGATGGAGGAGAGAGCGTGAGCAAGGACTACCCCAATTCTTTGGAAACAATGTTGTTGAAAATATCCACTCTGCGATTCCATGTTTGTGCTTTCCAGTTTTTACTATCTGGAAGTCTTGCAGTGATGCTGTAGCCTGATGCAGCCATTCGGTTGCAATCGCAAAGCAGGTGCACGTCAAAATCTCCTCTGTTGTTTTCTCTGCTCAGTGTTTTGCCATTTACGACCTCTTAGAAACCTCCTCAGTCTTTAGTCCATCTCCTCTAGGATTTGGTTGCTTTGGCCTCACATTTCAGTATGAGCTAATTTTTGCAGCCTCCTTGGAGTTTGGGAAACTCATCTCAGTAAGGGAACGATCCAAGCGCAATTCTTTCCAATTAAATTTGCAGACTCTGTTTATTCTCACAAAATGGGATGCTTGGATGCTGTATAATGGGAGGGGGGGAAAAAATGATAACACCGAGTCAACAGAAGAGCCAGGAAGTAACACAGAGCATTTTGGATATTTCAACACCAGGGGAAATTGACACGCCAGCTACATCTGGTCTTTTAATAAAGCCCTAAAAACGCAGCGAGGGTAGGAGCATGACCCTGCGCACATACAGACCGAAGGGTCCTTAAGGAATGCTGGCACACTTTCTGCAGTGCTTTGGCTGTCTGAAGAGTGTGTTACTTTTTAATACATATTCCAGAGCCCTTCCATATGGCTGTCGTAGCTGAGGTGCCAATAACACTGTGGTCTGCAGAGATTCCCCCATGTGGAGGGAAGCTGAGACTGGGATGTTAGTTTTGCCTCCACTGATTATTCCCTATTTTCGACATCTGTATTCAATCAGTTATATGCCCTGAAATTGCATAGTTTTAAGACCTTTGGTTGCTGAAAGACACCACTAATGGTTGAAGAACAAAACAAAACAAAACAAAAAAACACATGTAGTCAACTCATATTCTCCCTGTCTTGTTCCCTTCGTCTTTTCTTGCTCTGCAATCGCATCCCTTCACTCCATGCTCTGTAGAAGGCTCTGGATGCTCTGCTTCCGAAAGCAATCAAGTCTTTGTGTGGACTTTGATAGGAGTTTGGTCATGCCCAAAAGCTATCGAGGTCAACTCTTCTAGTCATGTGTGTGTTCAAACATAGCCCACGTGTTTGAAACTAAGGTCTTGCCTGACGTGACTTGCTCTGCTGTCACGGCCCTTTCTCTCTGTAGATCCGCTCCTTTCGCACCACTCCTCTTGGTAATGCAGACGTAGTCTTTGCCCTTTTGATCTGCTCTGTCATTTTGTTTTGAGTTTTTGTCCTGTGTCCTGCATGCTGTAATTCAATAAAAATAATTGATGTCATATCCCCTTGACCTCCATTCCTGAAATCCCTTTGGCACCTTGACAAAACAAGATGGAAAATGTAAGCTCTTTAACCCAAGCCCAGCAGTAGTATTTCCATAAAAACACATTCCGTGAATATTTCCTCTTTATTTGATAGTAAGCAACCATATCGAGGGAATTTCTGTAGCACCCATGACATTTTGGGGACATTCCTCTGGTTCTTCATTTTAAGAGAGCAGTTGGAGTGCCTGATGGGACGAGATTTTGCCATGTTTCTACTGACCACGTAGGCACCTAGGGTTGGGAAGCCCAAAGTAACAGTGGGTTTGACTTGCTTGCTGCTCTCTGGTACTTAGATGCTGCAGCAGGAACATAAAACCGCTGAGATGGAGTAGTAGACGTTTGCATTATGGCCCTAGGGATGTGTGTGTTAATTGGCCTTTTGTGTGTGTTAGCATACGTGCCAGTATAGCTCTGTACATAAAACACAGAGAAAAAATTTCAAGGAGTCATTAAGCAGAGATGTAATTAGTTGGATGGATATGAATATTTGCATTATTTACTGTAATACAAGTAAGGAAAACAACCGTCATACTGACAGGAATTTCAGTCATTTTAAGAAGTTAAAAGAAATGTGGAGTTTACAAAACAAATCCTAATGTCCGGGAAAGACATTGCTGTCTTGCTTCTTTGTTCAGTAAACAAAACTAAAAAAAAAAAAAAAAGAGTATTCCCTTTATTCCCTTTAGCATACACTTTATAGCACACTATATACCCAAAGCATGAAGAATTTCACACTATAATTTTCTTAGGTTCCTGCTGACATGAGTGAATGAACTGTTTTCTTTGGAAAATGCCATATTTACCACCTAGTCATGCATGAAACACCTATTCCTCCTTCAGGATCTTGATAAATCCTCAAGGAGGAGAAAGGCTTCATTATTCTAAGGGATCAAACAGAAAAGCAACAAAAGCACATGCTGGTTTTTGTGGGCACCCTCCCACTTCAGCACTGAGTAGGTATCCCTGGCACCTGGGCAGGCCTTTGTGTTCTGAGGTGTTTGCTGAACCAAAATCAATACAGGGCAGCAGGATTTCCTGGCATTATAGATGGTGTTTTTTGTTTTTATGATGAGTGCATGACTGTATTAGAATTCAGTAGACAATATTACATTACCCATGCAACGGGATGCACCAAATGCGGTTGTGATTTAATAGAGTTTCCAAGCAGCAGAGCTGAAGGAAAGAAACTACTAGGCTCAAATTCACCATGTATTCTGGAGAGTATTACTCGACAGCAAATGAAAAGAAAATTTCTCCTGCCTTCTTCTACTAGGTATAAAATATAATAACTAATAATGAATAAAGAATATGGAGGACAATTACCTGGCTGGTTCTAAATGCATTCCTGTATCCCAAACATGTGTATCAGGAGCTGTGAGATTTGAGAGACATGCTAGGGGCAAAACTGACATGCCCAAGTGCAGGCTCGGTCCTTGGCCCGCTCTTCCCACAACGGAGACCGCTGGTGGTGCAGGTGTCGGCCAGGCTGAGTTTCCCTCTGAAAGGGCCCTTTTCTATCCAACGATTACAGAGGGAATTTGATCTGACAAAGGGTTTTTTTTTTTGGTGCTTGCGATTAGGCGCAACAATTCCAACCTTAGTGGAGGATATATAGGATTGGAATTCAGAGGATCTTAATTCTACTGACATTGTCACTAACCTGCTCTGAGCTTAACCAACTGCTGCCCTTCCACTTCCCACCCCAGCTTTCATCTGCCTTTATGTTTAGAGATTAAGCTTTTAGAGGTAGGGGCAGCCGCCTTCTCAAAAGTAGAGATGGAGCCTAGAGAATATTTTTGCACAGCTTAACATTGTTATTCTCAAGAAAAGGCAATTAGATCAGATTCTGAACTCTGCAGATCAATACATAAATACACAAGGAGACTGAGGATTTGCTTCTACTAATCCTGCTTGATACACGAATGTCTTAATGTCACCTGACAGAGGAGTCTCCCATCACCTCCGACTGCCTCTAGCACTATCATACACATACCTATATACTTGAAAATAGGTACATGCTCCATAAAAAATAAGATAGTGTGATTACAGCCTGGTGGGTAATGAAATCCTTGCATTTTCTCAGCATTTGCTAGCTGTCCAAGTAACATGATTCCCAGTAGTTCTTCTCAGTTGGTTATGGATTTTGGCATTCACAATGTCCTTAACAGTCTCAAGCAAGTATTTTGAGAAGATAATCTAACCCTGAAATAGTTTCTGCTTACAGAAAATGTTCAGAGAAATGAGTTGGATAATAACGTATCCACAACTAATGATGAATTTTCAGTCATTCATCTTACCATTCATCAGGGCTAGGAGAAATAATGTCACTCTCAGAGATGTGTAGGAATCTGGCAATCTGAGATTCATGGATTATGGAACTGTTGGTTTATGAGAAGTCAGAATAGACAGAAATATTGTTAGAAACATAATTAAGAAATTACTGAGTTTCTAAAAGCATTAAAATATATAACATATGAAAAGCTGTGTGAAAATTTCTAATATAATAGATTTGTGTAAAATGTGTAGTTTCTGTGGACTACCTGTCCTCATGGTGTTGGCATAATGTGAGAACTGAACTCCTTCATGGAGTTGTTTGTCCTGAGTAATGTGTCCTTCCCATGTACTATTTTACCGAAACCAAGTACTGTTGCCCTTTCAGTCATCATATTATGCAGTTCAGATCCTGGTAAATATTCAACCAGAACACTCAAGCTTAACAGTCATCTCCAAACCAATACTGGTTCAAAATAGCTTAAAGAAGACTTAAAGGCCTTTCACTTTTCTGTCATAAAAATGACACAAAAAATCCTAAAAATTATGTTTTAATCTTTAAGTTGCCTATATTAATATTCACTCATCTTTTCTTTTTTTCTGTCTTTTCTGCCTTCCATTTCCTTTTTCTTGCTTATATTTTTCATATATTTGTATTTTTCATGTTTTTACTTGCCTTTTTACAACCTTTACTCGTGTGTTTTTTCAGTCTCTTCCCATCTCTCTTTTTCTTTGACGTTTTCCTCCTTGTGTGTCTGTGTTAACAGGGGATCTGCACTTTGGTTGCTAGTTCTGCCACTGTGACAACCTTGGGCAGTCAGTTCCCCTCCTATCTCTCCTATCTCTGCTTTCTTGCCTGGAAAAATTAGCTGGCGCCTATGTGGTTAGCTTGAAAATATATTGAGAAATATTGATAAAAAGCTCATTTTAAGTAGTGTTATTCCATGTTTCTCCATCCCACCTCTTCTCCTCTGCCTCAATTACTTCATCAGTACTCTTCCCAGCTTCCTTCTCAGCTAAACTTAAATCTATTTTCCCCCTTCCCGCCTCCATCTAACAGTAACATTTTCAATTAGGACTTTCAACATACCATGGTTATTACCAATTCTGCCATATTTTGCTGATTATGTGCCCACTGCATTCACTCTTTATCTGTTTTCTTGAAAGACAGCTGGAACAGCTCCTAAGTGAATGATTCCATTAGTTTCAACGCAGTGGGATCGTTAAAGAACACATATGATGGTGCAACATCTGATTTTAGTTATAAAATTATCAAAAGTGTTTTAGAAAGATGAGAGGTCTGTGATGAACAAAGATGTTTCATTTATGAGTCATTTCTATGGCATCTAAACCTTGTAATTGGAATCTGTTTATCTATGAAGATTAGCTCCTACGTTCACTCGTGAGGCTACTTAAATCGTGGTCTCATAGCCCTATTACTTTGGGAAAAAGACTGAGACAATGCATATTTGGAGGTTATAATGCTAACATCATGCAGAAGCCAAAATCTTAGTCATATCTTGACTGTGCTCATGGAAAAAAATAGGCACTGTCAACATCAATTTATTTCTACATCTATGACCATTTGTTACAAATCTATTTTTTGATGTCTTTCTATACAGCCCTTGGCATTGAAGGACCTTGATCACATTCAGTGAAAGAGCAGGAAACAGTCAAATCTTGTCAGTGTTAAGTGCCTCAGACCGCAGTGCAAGAAGTCCTACTCAGTAAGTTAAGTAAACCTGATTTAGTCTGCCTGGCTATAGAGAAATTTTGATGTTACTCTCAGGGACCAAATATTTGCATTCTGTAACTTTGGAGATGATGTAGAGAGTGAAGGAAAGAAGAAAAATCATATTGTATTATTTATGTGCTGTAAAGCCATAAACTATAAGTCATATCAGACTGAGCTGTGATCTTGGTAGCTATTACAAGCCAAGCAGCACTGGTTTTAGCTACCCTAACATGGAAGGGCAGTCAGGATAGATAAAGGAATAGTTTGAATGCCTCACCATTTAGATAAACACTGCTTCATGCTCCGGGTACACGTTCATTTTCTAGTCATGAAATTCTATTACTTCCAAGCACTCCAAAATCCCATGGTGCTTTCTGAAAGAATCTCTGAGTAGAGCAAGTATCAGTTCAGATAATCACAGTGACATCTTTTACACATCTTGGAGCTTTAACTGGATCCATTGGTTTTCAATGACTACCCCAGACTCCAACTCTTTGTTTGGAGTAGCTGCAGGCTGTTAGATAAGTGCTGTTTTCTCTGGTCTACAGTTCAGCTGAGGGCTTCTGGAAAGATGCAATTTTAAGAAAGTGCTGTATGCAAACCAATGAAGATTTTACTACTAATCTATTTTGATTTTTATTCTTCAGATGAAAACATTCAAGAGTAGGTGTAAGACTAATAAAAAAACCCACACTAATGTTACAGAATCTAGATCTTACTCGTCTTCCAAACTGCTACTATTAAAAACAAAACTCTAACATGAGAAAATTTCCCTTGTTCTGAACTCAGTTGAGAATATCTTTACTGAATCCAATAGTTTACTTGAGTATATCCAAGAATATTAATGGGAAATATATTGATACTGTCTCAGAATTAAGAAATGGCTTTCAGTGGAAAGGAAAATCATCAGAAATGGAAGAACTATGAAATCACTGAAAGTGTTTTTTACATGATTTGCATTGTTCCTATTACATGCCTTGTCCAACATACAACTGATCCAGGAATTTTGTAAGATTCAGAAAAGCATGACAAAATAAACAGAGTAGTAATAATAATCTGCTTTTTAAAATGTACTCAGAAAGACAAGGCAGATTTAGAGGAATAAGATAACCTCCAATTATTGGAGAGCAAGAGATGATTTCCTCTGGGGATAACTTACTCTGTAACTGTGCATGTCAAAGTTTCTTTCAGAAGCAGTTCTTGCTGAATGCTGTAAGAGAACTATCTAAAGCAGGTGGACATGCAGGATTTATAAGGGTGATTGCTATTATCTTATATACTGATAATGCTTGGCCATTTTTTTTTCTCCCCTCCTTTTAATGAGTTGACCCAGTTAAATCATTTGTGTATCTAATATGCATGAGATGCTATAATTAGAACATTTTTAATTATTCAACATTCTTAACTCTTCTCCTGTGTGTGGTAACTTGACAAGGCACTTCTGAGCACTGGAACAGCACCTTGACCCAAGCAGCTTGCTGCCGATACTTACTTGTTTCTTGGATAAAATCTGTGTCAATATTTCATTTTCAAATATTTCAAAATATCATTTTATGCAGATATGAAGGTTATTATTTGTCTTGAAGTATCTGTATTCTTATGAAAGATTGGTACTATTGCTTTTTACCTGTTCACAATTTAAATTCACTTTCTTAAAAACTGTAATATACATTCAAGCACAGAGGAAAGGATTATTTTGTATTGAAAAAGAAGGGAGAACGTTAGACTTGCTAGCCATAGCAGAGGAAGAGTCTTTAACCACTGAGTCCTTTGTTTATTTGCAAAGTTACTGTGCAGACAAGGTAAGCAGTGATATCTTTGCTCACATTATTTTAGCAGCACTTTCTTTGAGAGACTAAGGAAATAATTTTCTTGTCTGCTTATTCAGGACTTGATCAAGCCACTGGAGTGAATGTCAAGCTCACACTGACTCTACTAAGCTCTGAATCAGGGTAAACATTTATGAAAATTACCACTAAAATAGTAAATACTGAGAAGATGTGAGAAGATATCTATGTCTAATTGTTTCACATATTCTGGTCTGAGATAACCTTTTTTTATGGGGGCCATAATACTTGTTCTCGTCCACCAAAAAGCACATTTTAATCTATTGTTCAAGCAAGCCTGACCTAAATGCCTTTCTATAAAAAGCTGAACACAAAAATTTTGAAGTAGATGCACCAAGTCATATTGAGTTTTAAAAATCATTGTATATTTAAGAGCATAAACCAATCAGCTAATTATATTGGGGAGTAGTGGTGAGATTTAACACACATGTTCAACTACATCATCAATTTACTTGATCTTTTTTTTTTTTTTATCTCCTTTAAAAAAGCTGAAGTGCAAAGTTAAGTAAAACATCAGCTGCACTGGCTTTCAGTAAGCGATACACCTGACACACATCTGCTTGGAGACAGATACCTGCTCTTTTGTATCTACCTTGCTAGTCACAGATAACTGCTGTAATCCTCACGAGGCCACCAAACTACTGACCAAAATACTCAGCTATTTCCACGCAAACCAAAGTTGACCACCTTGACTTGTTATGAGACTATTTCAGGAATCACAATAAGCTTCAAGCTAGTGTCTATGTATGAGATCAGGATTAAATTTTGCTCTGCTGCTGCCACTGCACACTAAGCCCTACTTATGGGGAGAGATGACAGGAGATAGCCACAAAAGCATGCACAAACTCAACGTAAGCACTGTAAAATGCTGGAGAAGCCTTTTGGTGTGTTTTGTGGGGTGTGTTTTTTTTTTTTTTTTTCCCCCCTTCCCACCTGGAGGTAGGTTAATAGCTCCCCTGGGGAGTTCTTCCATTCTTTGCAGAATAATGCCATTGCTAATAGCTCGCCTTTCTCTCAGTAGAATTACATCTTTTCCTGAAGATGCTGCACTTTCTGAAAAGCTAGGGATAAACATAGTGCCTTCTCCCAAGGCCTGAAATAAAGAAGAGTTGAGTAACAGGGTTCCTTATCCCTACTAAAAATCAGCAGGGCAAACAGGTTTCCATGTTCAAGCCCTAATCTAGAGCCCAGTTTTGTAAGCTGGGATCAAACCTGCTGGCACCTGTGGGTGCCACGGTAAAGATGCTACAAGTAAGAGCCCCCGGGGGTTGTGGTGTTGATGGAGATGGAGGCTCAGGAGGGGCATCAGCCTATAGGTGAGTGGCACCTTCTCCTGGTGGGTGCTTGCAAGAGTGGACTGGGGGAGTACTGCTGCCTCTTTAGCTGGTTGAAGTAGGTAAAGATGACTACTTCATCTCTACCTACTTCAACCAGTTGCTACTCTAGGTGGGTACAGAAATTGATCTGCCTGAAGCTCATAACAAGATTGAATGCTAAAGTACATGTTAAAAATTAGTGTATAGGTGAAAAAAGTCTAGTTGTTTGACAAGATGAAGGTGTGACCACATTTCTGTATTTTACCTACACAAAGAGTCTTTCTGGTTTTCCTCCCTGTTTTTTGGGGAGGGAAAAAAAAAGATAAAAATTAGTTATTTGCATGCAAAACTCAACTAAAACACTTTTTTTTTTCCTATTTTTTTTCTTGAGGCATTTCACCTCTGATCTTATTAAAGTGATTGTATTTTATTTTATTCTTCCTATTACTTTTCTAATTGCCAAGGTAAATATATGGTATTATACTTAGAATGCTTTGACATTTTTTTCAGGTGCTGTGAAAGCAATTCCTACAAATGCTTTAATGGAAAAGTTGCATCTAAAATATGAACAAAAACCATGGGCTGAAACTCTGAAACTTGTCCATTTTTGCATGGTAAGATTTGCAGATTTGGTTGGAGAAGGATATCTGGTATGAACAGGTCAGCAGGTCACTGAGATGTTTTAAAGATTGCTTGATTTAAAGTGCCTATTAAAGTGGCTTCTGATTTTTCTTACAACAGTTGATTGGAAAAAGAGCTTCTTGTATTATTTTTATCCTTCAGGGATTTGTGCTGATATAGTCTCGTACTTTGGACTATTTTCATTCATTTACATAAACATATTTGTAGACAAGAACTACTATTCCATTCCCATCCAAAGTAAAGTTCAAAAAGGACTTATGCCCTGACCCTAATCAAGAACATCCCTAGTGCTGACTGGTATCTCATCTCCAGTAAGAGTCTTCCTAAAATTAGAATCCAAACTTTCTTTGTTGGCTCCCGGTAACAGTGAAATTCATTCTCATTGGGAGCAAAGGGTGCTTAAACCAAAAGGAAAGGAAAGGAAAAGCTACTTTCTGCACCAAAGGCCTCTGACATACGGTCACTGCACAACAGGGTCTTCACAAATCCATTAAGTTCAGTGCTGTCACTTTAGACATGGTTATTGTCATTGCTCATCTCTGTGGTTTACAAGGAGAAATAAGTACAAATTTTGTTGGATTGGGTACCAGTGCCCCACAGGAGGCATGCAGTGATATTCCTCTCTTTCTGACAACTTAAGGGGTCTTTCTCTGTCTCCTCTCTTCACGAATGGACTAGGATAAACCGCTTCGACCTGTCAGTAACCCTGCGGATGGTCCACTGCTCTCTTGTATGGAGAAGATACGGAGGACACTAAATGGTAACAAGCTGTCAGATAACTCTGATAGCAAAGTGAATTTTTTAGTGGTCCATGGAAATGGCCTGTGTATCTCTGTTGATGTTCAGCACAGTGCAACTGAATGTGTAGAGGTGGACATGAGACTTGATTCAGCTTTGGGTTAAACTATTTGGCTGTAGATATTTTCAAAGCCCAAGGAAAAAGCTGTATCCAGCACAGTACGCATTAATCCCAGGGTAATAGTTATCATTAATAACCAGAAGTCATACCAGAGATAATGATTTTTCTCATTATCTAAATCATATCCTTTAACGCAGGGTAATATTGACTCTGCTTTTCGATCATTGCAGCGTGATTAAATGTTATTTCCCCTTTTACAGCTAAATCTTTGTTTTCTGTGATGAACAGATTGGAATCTTTATCCAAACAAAAAGGGTAAGTTTATTTATGAATAAATGCAAATGAGCAAGGATGGCCTCAAGTCCAGTGAGGATTACCATCTGGATGGCTTGTCAACACTATTTATTTAGTTTGGTGTTGGAATGGAGTATATCACTTGGCACGAACATAACTGCCACTTTAGATTAGACCTTCATGGAAAGGGTTGTTGGGTGAAGAGAGGGGATCCAAAGTTGCAGATTGAAGTAAAATAATATTCATCAAACTGATGTGATAATGCAAAGAGCAGAGCAAGGATATATTGCCTGTTTGGATATTCTCAAAAGCTCAGCCAAGAAAGAGTTATTTTTAAAGTGTCCCTGGAGTCTCTTCTCAAGACCAAGTAGACTCTGCTGATTTCCTTTCTCCATGTGGCAGAACTTTGACATAGTTAAGTTTTCTTGTTTTGCTTTCCCTGCTCTCCCTAGGCTGAACTCTCACGTGAGCCCTAGTGGAACTGCCTGCTACATAACATCAGACATGTTTTATATAGAAGTCCAGCTGGAGAAGACTGGGAAGGTGATGGATGTTAAGCTGGCTCACCTTGGAGAGGCTCCTGTGGTAAAGTTAATTTTCTGTTCCTCCCCTCCCTATGGTCTCCCGCGTGGCCTCCAGCTGCCACGACAGAAGGTCTCAGGCCTCCTTTTGGCCTTGTCACATCTGCCAAGCTGTGAAGACTTCTTGGCTCCTTTAGGGTGTCTAAAATGACACTAGAAACCCATTTTGGATCTGAATCTTCTACCTAAACATAGTGAAGATATCTTAAGTACTGTTGTTTCCTCCCTGCAGCTTCCAAGCATTTTGTACTATTCTATATAAAATGCTTGAATTGTACTTTATCAATATAATGTATATAATATACTCTCACTGGAAGTGTCTTTTAGCGTCACCAGAGATTTGCAATTGTCTTCATCTGTCTTCTTTGTGGGTATGTTCCTGTTGCATATGTTTTTTTTCCCCTTTGCAAAATGTCTCACTAAATGTAAAATATCTCTCTGTGATTTGAATGCCAAGTTCTGCAGTTGCTCAGTGTTACAGGTGATCATTCAGATCACAGCTAAAACAAACTGTTGGCTGTGGTGAGGGGGAAAACGTAGGCTGTGATCAACAAAGCTGATTAAACACGAATGCCCGGAAATTCCCGGTATGTCTGCAAATGAAAAAAAGGGAGTAAATTAACTCCAAATGAATGTAGCCATTTGGATGCTTACTGATGAAAATCCATCAGTGCTGGAAAATATTATTAAGATGGAAATGCGTATCCAGAGAACTGTAGCGGAGTAGCTGCCAGCAAAAGAAAAACTGGCAAAGATGCAATTTTTTTTTTTGAAAGAACATATCAACAAACTATTCTTGCTAATTATATCTTCTTCACAGAGCCTTTCTTCCCTTAATTATTAAATTAGCATTCTGTTACGTGACTCGGGTTTTTTGTTTGTTTTTTTAGATTCAGTTAAGTGAAAGTAATGCAGAATAATCTTACTATTGCCAATGAATTACCAATGAATTCTACTCCGCTATTACCAA
>JAVCKT010096555.1:0-12894 GCA_032273925.1 Rhynchotus rufescens
CCGCGCCGCCCATTCACGAGCCGCCCCGCGCCGCCCATTCATGAGCCGCGCGCGCGGGTGAATGGGCCGCCGACGTCACCGCCTCCATTCACAAAAGCGCTCGCCCCGCGCGCGCGCGCGCGCGACGCCATGTTTGCCTCCCCCCCGCCCCCCCGCCGCGCGCGCGCTTCCGCCGCGCTCGTTTTTGTGAATGGGGGAAGCGGCGCCTTTGTGAGCGGCGCGCGCGGCCGCGGCGGGGGCGGCGCCTGGGCGCCCTGCGGGACACGGGGGGCCCGCACCCCCCCGCACCCCGATATCCACGCACACATGAACGGAGCCCGGTGCGTGTGCATACGGGATACGGCTCCATGTGCATCTCTCTGCAAGCACGCAGGCAAAAGCGTGTGCGCGCACCCGCACTCCTCTCCCCCCACACCTCGCATCGCAGCTTCCACGCCAGGCACCAGGATCTGCCGAAACCCCCCCCGTTTTTGCTGCTTCCTCTCATCTCTCCCACCGCCCCCTCACCCCCAACAAGCCCGCTCGGCAGATTGAAAGAGTCCTGAACCTCCCCCCAAGCAGCTGCTGAGGAGCAGCCCCACAGAAACGCTCTCGGGTTCACTCCTCCTGCGGAAAGGTGCTATTTTAGGCAATAAAAGGCAAAGGAGCGAGCTCGCAGCCCTGGAGGGCCACTCCCCCTGACTCCAGAGGGTCTCCCCGCAGTCGCCATCTGCTCGGGGAAGGGTCATTTCGTCAGGGATCTGAAGGTCGCCCTCCGGCGCCGCTCGCAAACCGAAACGGCTCCCGCTGTGAAGCCGGTGCCGGCAACAGCAGCCGAGGAGCGCGAGCGCGGCCAGGCCCAGCTGAGTCTGCCCAGGCCCCATGGCGGGTACAGGCTGTGGGGCAGGAGAAGCGGCCGGGTTTTGTCCCAGCCACTGCTCTCCGCAGAGGGCAGCACCTGGGAAGGGGCTGGCGCCTCCAGCGGTTCCTGCTCTGTCTTAGGCTCCAGTCTCCACCTGCATCACGCAAAGACAAAGCAAAGACAAAACCTGTGTCTGCTGCACCAAAACAGGCTGTGACCAGCAGAGACGCCTGCCTCTATAGGGACATGTTTTGTTTGTCTCAAGATTTCCGAGCTTGCACTCTCAAAGAGACCAAAAGGAAAAAGAAAGAAACAAACAAAGGGTCAGATTTTAAACCAATTCTGAATTACATTTGCACAGAAGCAGAGCTTGAGCTTGAGCTGGCCCAGGGAAAGGTGGGAAGCTTTTCTCAGCACCAGGATGAGCTCGCCTGCTGTCACCTAGGCCTTTTGCTCTGGTCAGCCCAAGCTTTGGGCTAAAGCTGCGTGACCCAGCACTCCTGCCAGCGCGGGCAGCGCCTGCTGCCCCATTCAGCCCCAGCTCGGGGTGAACCAGCCCCGCTGGGTTTGTGCTCGCATGTTTATGTGAGCATCCATGGGGCAACATCGTGATCGCAAGCGCACGGGGGTGCAACTGTGACTGGTGCTTCTCCATGTGCCTGTCCTCCTCTCCCGCTCTGCTCCATGCCTTGTCCCTGGAAAATAAATGGGTAAAAGAGAGAGAGGGAGAGAGAGAGTGCCCGGGATATTCATTTTCTTCACTGCCGATTCGGAGCATCATCTTTTACAGGGACTCGCCAGGAGAGGCACTTGAGGAAGGAGGCTGGAGGGAAATGAGTTGTCAAAGGAGCTGCATATTCAGATGATTAAATGCCAATATGTACCGTGGATTAAGGGAGAGGGATTTACACCTCCTCTCGCCGTGGCAGCGAAAACCAAATTAGAGCTGGGCTGTAAATTTGCCTGCTGATAGATACCCATTTGTTTGAGCATCCAAACGCTCTTCCTGCCCCCTGCATTGCAAAATTGGGTGAGGAGAAGCCCTGGGACCCTTAATGCTGAATTTAGCAACAATTCCCAGGGCTGAGCTAGGCACCCGGCCCCCGAGACAGGATGGGCTTGCAGAGCTGTTTTCTGCCAGGAAGAAAAGGCTGGGGCAGCGACGTCTCTCCCTTAGGCTTAAGATCATAAATGAGGCAGCGTTATGTAAGTGTGACTACAGCCTATTTATACACCGCGTTAGACTCATGCGATCAGACTATGAATGACAAATCTCCCGCTGATTTCTATGAATACAGCAGCGGTCCCTCTCTGTTCTTTAAAGCAGAGAGATCCGCGCTTCCGAGCAGGAAAGGACGGGCCGGAGCCGGGTCAGCGCGCGGGCACCGCGTGGCCAGAGCTTGGCCCCTGTTCCTCCGGCCCTCCCTGGCATCGGTGCCCGTCAGCGTCACATCCCCGAGCGCTCTGAGGTCTTGCAGAGAAAGGCACCCAGCTCAGGAAGGGCTGATCCTGCTGCCCTCGGCAGAGATCACGGAAAGAAAGTGAAATTGTCCCCCGAACCGACTGGCGCTTGGTGCCTCTCCCCAGGCAGTCCAGCCGCACGTTATTACTATTAATAATACCAATAATAATAGAACCCTTTGTGTCCTTTTCTCCCTTGCCGAGGGGAGGAGGACGGGGCGCCCCCGCGGGCTCTCCAAAGGGCAAAGCGAAGCCCATGGAGGGCAGGGAAGGGGAAGTGAGAAAGGGAAAGAGGAACCACCAGCCCGTGGGTGGTGGGAGGGGAAAGGGGGGGTCTCCAGCCCCTGTCACCGACGTTACCCAGCCCCGACCTCCACGCGAGGGAGATCTTCAGGCCTCCCAAGGGAGATCCCAGCGCTTGCTGGCATTTCCCACCTGGGGATGACCCTGCTTCTTGGAGAAACCAGCCCATCCTGCACTCTCCATCAGGAACGGACCATGGGAAAATTAGCTATTCCTTACACTACCCTTTCTTTTGTTGTTGCTGGTGTTTTGCTGGAAGAAAATCCCCGTGCCGGAGCCCTAGCCCCTGGGAGGGACCCGGCAATGCCGATCCACGGGGTATTAGGGGCAGAGCGTCCCGTGTTTTGTGGATGCGAGAGGTGCTAGGAGCAGGGGGCAGAGGAAGGAAGGGCTCGGGAACGCCCTGCTCTTCCTCCAGCCGGCTGCTTTTCCTTCCCTCTTTGTCCCCCGCTGCCAGGAGCTGCCCAATCAGCCACGGGATGAGTCACCGCCCTGGGGGCTTCTCCCTGACCCACTTGTGCCCGGTGCGGAGCGGGCGCTTTGTGTCCGCGCTGGGGAGACGCGCGGCGAGGGCGCCGGGGCTGCGCCCGCGGGGAGCAGCCGGGAGCAAGGGGAGCTTCTGTGCCTGGAAAAGCCCCCGAATGGTGACGCTCGGCATAGGTGTCGGGACAGGATGGTCCCGAGGTCCTGCAGCATGGGCACAGGAACGGTCCGGGCTTGGGGGTGTCACCATCTCATGTTGTTGGTTTGGGTTTTGGTGGGGTTTTTTTTGGTTTTTATTTTTCCCTTTTTTCCCACCACCTGGGCAGAGTTCCCAAGGGAGAAGTGTCCTTCCCTAGCACGTTTCCCACATGCGAGGCCCTGTGCCTCCCAGGTCTCCAAGGAGGCCATGGTAGCTCTGCCGTGCGCCCCGCTTGCCCCACGTTTGCACCTCCCTTTTGCTGCTGGGCAAAACCCAGGGTTTTCCCTTGGTCTCCAGCCAAAATGTTCTGCCCCATTCAGTGCCCCAGTCCCAGAGCAGGATTTCAGCAGTGCCCGAGAGGCAGCTGCTCCTCCTGCCCCCTTTCGCAATGGGCCGTTGTTTATTTGGCTTTTGCCCCCATCCCGTGAGGAGCAGACGTCTCTACCGAAAGCCAAGGGAGCTGCCGGGGTGCCAACGCGTTGCCCTTGCGTGGCTGGAGCCGAGACCTTTGGTTCAGCCCGTCCTTGCCTGCAAAGAGCCCGGGGCACCATCAGAGCGCCGAGGCCAAGGGGAACCAGGAGCAAAGCCCGGCTGAAGGCGGAGGTCACCGACCCCGTGGTCCTCCTCCATCCACAGACACCCCTCTGCTTGTCCTCCTTCGTTAGGGGCTGGGTTGCACCACCGGTCGAGCTGGTTGCCCCCAGCCCCACGGCTGCAGCGTCGGGGGCACCTCCACGTGCACTAGCTATTTGGAGCCTCCCTCTCCGTAAAGCCCTGGGGTGGAAAGCCTCTTGGCTTGCCTCATGCCCTGTTCCTCCTCTGGCTCCAGCTGCCTCCTAATCCGGTAGAACAAACTGGTTTTGCCTGCAGATCCCCGCTGATCCCTCGCGTGCCAGAACCAGGTTCTCCTGCACCTGGAGAGCGGCGGCGCCTCCGCTCCGGCCGTGGGACGCGATGGGCGCTCGGACCCCCAGCCCCATCACTCTGGGCCTGTTCATTAATCGGCCATCAAGGACAATGGTTGGAGGGCACTCAGAGGACCAGGCACCGTGTATAATGTCAGAGCCAAATCCCAGCCCCACCGGCATCTCCAGTTTAGTGTTATCTTACGACCCCTGCCAGGCTGAGCCTTAACGCCTATAAACCATTATCCCCCCTCTATCCGCCACCGCGTCTGTTCCAACCCCATGGAAAATAACCAAAGGGCAACAATAAGATGTCTTTGGTTTGCTAGTTGCTGGAATGGTGGATGGATGGATGGATGGATGGATGGATGGATGGATGGATGATGACAGGAGGGCCATGAAGATCCCTGCAAGGAGAGAATGAGGCGACGAGGACTGCGTGTGAGCGCTGCTCGTGCAACGGGGAGCCCCACAGCAGCTCACGGCCCTTCGTGAAAGAGCTGTGAAGCTGAGAGGGAAACAGGAGAAGCAGAAAGAAAGCAGGGATGATGAATGAAAGGAAAGGAGGGAGTTTCTTCAGGTAAAGCCACACACTGCCTTGACGCTGAGCAGCTCCTGCTGATGCTCCTGCATCCAGCCCCATCCAGCTGGGGTCAGGTTGCACGTTCAGGAGGGGTCGGATGGTGGGAGGTGACTGCTCATTCCCAGAGATGGAGAGGCTCTGGTAAAGCCTCTGTAAGATGGAGAGTCCTCTCCACCTTACAAGCAGTTGGCCCAGGGGTTAATTCCTCTCTGGTTTCATCCAGCCTCTACTCAGACCTAGGATCTTCTCTCCTTTTCCCTGGAAAGCCCGACATGAGCGGAAACCCTCCCAAGGAGGTAACCAGAGATGTCCTAGGCGGGACCTGCCGGCTGCTGCTGCCTCCCAGGCCAGCTCAGCCTGTTTCCTCGGGGCCTGGCCGGGTCCGGCCCCCCGTGGGAACGGGGCACGCCGCGGGCCCCGGCTGCCGCCGCCGCCGCCGTGCGTGTCGTGTCGTGTCCCCGGCGAGGGAGGGACGCGGCCGCTGCCAGACGGTGATTCATCGCTCCTCACGCAGCCCCGGTGAGTCACCGCGCCCCATCTCAGGGAGATCTCCACCTCTCTCCGCGTGTCAGCCGCAACGGGAGCTCCGCTGCCTCGCTTTGGGACGTCGGATGTGAGGCATTGCCCTGCTCACCCGAGACCTCACGGAGAGCAGGTCTAGGTTTGCTGAGTATCCGCGGATTGTGCTGGCCTTTGGCACATGGCTTCGCGGCAGTGTAAAGGGGACGGAGACCTGGAAGGGAGCAGGAGTTTGTGATGAGAAAGTGTCCCAGCGGAAGGCTGGCCCTAAGCATGACATGTCTGAGCACCGCCGTGCTTCAGCCAAAGCCTGGGCTCTGGAAGCAGGGTGGATGGACGATGGATGATGGAGCCCAGGGGAGATGGCCAACCCGGCATGGTTCAGAGCAGCAGCCTGCTCTCCTACCTAGCCAACACTTTGCTTTCCTTGCAGGTCTTCTTTGATCCATGCAGGATTCTTTGGTATGTGGCTAGGTGTGGTTTCTGCAGTCTTCTGGGAGCACCTGCTTCTCCATCAGCCTTGGAAAAAAGGCACCACAGGGCTGAGGGAAACCAGCAATGTTTCTGGCTCTCCTTCTGAGGGGCCTGAGGGTGCTCATGGTCAAACCATGGACGTGATGGCTCTGACGACTGTCACCACTGCAGCTGCAGAGGAGGCGAATGCAGCGACCTACCCAAGCTCTCCTTAGGGTCCCGGACCCATGGTCCAGGAGCAGAGCTCCCTTCGGAGGAGGCTGTCCTTGTTAAAACATTTGGCCGCCGTGTGACTGGGCTCAAAGATGCTCTCCTACAGTATCTATAAATGCTCCCAAAGAGTGGACAGCCTTTGCACGGCGGGTGGTTAGAGCATGACGCGCTAAACCACGGGAAGTTGTGCGTCCTCAATGCTCACACCAGCTTAGAGAGCAATTACACAAATTCACGGCAGAAAAATCCATCGAGGGCCATTAATTACAAAGAGTTGGTGCCTGCTTCAGGAAGTCCCTTGGTGCCACGTAGCTGGAGGCCAGGACGGTGCTCCAGGGAGCATCACAACAAGCTGCCACCGTGCCTTTACTTCTTGCTAGGCGTTCATTGCTGGCCCTCACCAGGATGGGGTGACCCTCTCCTGCTTATCTTGGGGACCTGTGGGTCCTACGTGACCTGGGAGCCCTATGGAAAAGTCCCCAGGAGAGAGAGATGTTTCTGCAACGCCAGCTTGGAGAAAGAGGAGCCTTTTCACCAGAACTGCCTCTCTGTTGGCTTTTTTTCTTCTCCAGAGGGTGAAAGGCAGATGAATCATTAGCAGTAGCCCAGAGCCCCTGCGTGTTGTAAGAGGTTGTGTAATTAATCCTCAGCCAATGCGGATGGGGGGATTAATGAGGCTGCGGCTGCAGCGGGTTCAGATTTCCTGTGCATCCACATTCACACATCTGTAGGTGCCTGGAGCCACAGCAGCAGAAGTTACGCTGAGGGGTAAATATACTAGGGGTAAACATGCCACGAGTAGGAGGGAGCGAGGAGAAAGAAGTCACGAGCCAGGGTTTTTGTGGCTCTGCTCTTCAAGAAGGAGGAAGAAAGGCTCATCGTCCCGCTTGCACAAGAGACCGGAGTCTGGCACAACCGTCTCAGGGGTCCACACGTCGCTTCTGGTGCCTGTAGGGAGACGTCTATAACACCTTGGTCCTTGTAGCTGCTCAAGGAGCTTCTTCATTTAGTCTTTTCTCTTAACCCCCTTCGTATGAAAGGCCCTGTGGATGGCAGGAAGAGCCATGAGTAGTTAGTAATACCTAGTAAACTCACCTGGTTGATGGCCAGGTTAGTTCCAGGAAAGAGGCAGCTCTTCTGCACCGAGAGGACAAGGCATTTTCAGGGGCCACACGAGCGAGCAAGCAAGAGGTCATATAAAAACAGCGGCAGCGTTTACCCAACTTCCCGTCCCGGGGCAGATTTCGCAGAATCCCGGCTCACCGTTTCCTCCGGCATCGCAAGCGGATGCGCTCGGCCTGCCTGAGCGCCTCGGCTCGAGGGTGCAGACCTGCGCGTGTGGGCCGAGCTGCTTTGTTTTCCGGCGCTCTGAAATAGCATTTGGCTTCTGCCGCAGTCGAGACTGAAACCCGAGGTGGAAGCACTGAAAGGAAACCGCCGTGCGGTGCTGGGCAGCTTGTGCAAAACCCGAGCGATGCATTTTGTAGCAACACGCACTCTGGTGAGTGAGGGATGGACAGATCGTCGTGTAGCGCCGGCCCTCCCCAGCCTGCCGCTCACCACCGAGGAGGGAAACGTGCTCTTTGTCCTAGACACAGATACAGCAAAAATAGGGATTGAATCCTAAGCCACGTTTAGGTATTTCAATTAAGTGACCTAGTTTGTAATGAGCGTCCCTCGATGATTCACATGCTAGGCAAATTCGGCTCCGTGCAGAGCTGCCCAAGTGGGAATATTTAGCGTGCCCAGATATAAGAGGAAGACTCAGGGCATCTCAGGGGGTCAGGTCTTCGTGCTAACAGCCACACTTACATGGTGGTGTCTCTGCCACTGCTTGCTTCTCCTTTCCACAACCAACACATTGACTTCAGTGATCTGATACTGGGATAAACCCATAGCTCTTGTCCTCCCAGGCAAGAGAAAGGGCTTCTCAGCAGGGAAACGGGGGCACGGGGAGCAGAGAGGTGGTGGATCTCCATCCTCGGAGTCCATGGTCACTTGTCTGGACAAGACCCCACGCAACATGACCTGGCTGAGAAGATGGTCTCCTTTGGAGCGAAGAGGGGACGGGAACCTACAGGTCTCCATCCCCACCTCAGCGCTTCGCCATGCCACAAACCCGAGGGCAGTCCAGAGGTGCTTCCACTTGAACGGGCCACAAAATGCAATGCGAGCTGCAAACATCTGGCCTTCAAATCACAGAGGAAACGAGCAGTGGGAGCCAAGGAGCTGCACGAGCAGGCTGGCTCGGGCACCGGCGTCATCCCGCCGGGCTGTCAGAAAGGACAAATGTCTCCTGCAGAGCTAATGGGCCTCCACAGAGCTGTGCCTAATAGCTGTTTATTTTGTTTTCCGCCGCTCCTAATAAACCTTTTTGATCTGAAAATAGCTCCCTCTAACGAATGCTGTATTTGGTTGCGTTATCTGTGGCACACGGGTGTTTTCACGTGTGACGACATCTCCGGTACAAGTAGATGGCTACATGGTAGAGAGGAAAAGCATGTTCACTGACCAGTCTGAAATATTTAGGGTTCCCCAGGGAACCCTATAGGGCTTCCCCAGGGCTTCCCTAAATCCAAAGCTGGGCGACCACGGGTTGGCACTCCTGGTAGCCACAGCCAGATCTCTGTCTCTGTCCCGGACATCCCCTTCTGAGGCTCCCCTTCCCTCGTATTTCCTGAGCCAAATTAAACCCAATAATGGCAATGCTGATGCCCTACACAGACTGCTTTATACCACAATGCTGAGTTTTGCTTCTAGCATGCTATTTTCTTTAGAGACCATGCTGAAACTCCACTCCAAAGCCACGTCCCATAGCTTGTTAGGGCATGGGCTGATCTTTAACTAACCCAGAGGCTTAAATTCAAGCGTATGATTAAGCACATCGCTGGATCTGGATCTAAACCTGTGCAAGCGAAGGAGATCTGCTGCTGTGAGAGATCTCGTGGCCTCTGCCCTGCTCCTGCCAGGTCCCCTGTCAGTCCCCATGCACAAATCCAGCCCACGCTGTGGAAGCAAGCCCAGGTGCTCAGCCTTTAGGGTAATCGCTGGTTTAGCTATAAAAGCTGCTCGGCAGAAGGGGCTTGGCTCATTCCCAAGGCCAGGGGAGGTGTGTGGTGGTCTTGTCCTGCAGGAGGTCCTGCTGGCCAGGGGCTGCCTGGGGGAGGCAGCTTGGTGGGTCACGCTGGGCATGCACGAGGGGAGAGCAGCAAGCAAGCCAGGAGCACCGCGCCAGGTAAAGCCCAAGGGAAAGGGGAGGGAAAGCTCCACGGGAGATGGAGCAGGGGCTGGTTTTGATCGTGGCCGCTTTGGCACACGGGGCAGCACGTGCGGGGCTGCGGCGCCCTGCCCGGTGCTGTGCGAGGAGCAGGGTGTGCTGCGGAGATGCACGGGCTCTGTGACCCGGGTGGGCGGCTCTTGGCTCCCTTCTTGGGGATCCTGTCCGCAATAGCAAGTGCTCCCTCTGAGAGACGGGCTCCTCGGCCACCCTCTGCCAGCCGGAGCCTCCCATCCAGACTCCTGTTGAATTTAACACATGCACGTGTAGGTGAGGAGGGAAGGTGGCAATAGCATACTCAAAACATGTGTTGATTCTGGTTAATGGGACAACCACCTCCAGAAATATGGAGAAATGAATGTTTGGACCTGCCCTCTGCTCCATTCCTCACTGGTGGAAGATCGTGGAGGTGGAAGGTCTTTGTGCCTAAATGTACATGGGAAGTACGAAGCAACCAGAAAAGTCTCCAGGAAAATACTCCCGTGCTCCCAGTTGCGTAAGCAGTATCTGAGCACACAAAACTCAGAGCAGCACCTCTTAGGAAGGGGGAACCGTAGGATCCTTCAGATTCCTCAGCTGAGATGAGTCTTCCTTTGGGCGAAATGACTGAAAAAGGGGAAGGAGGCTGAAAAGCCTCCCTGACATCGCCCAGGTGAAGGTGTCCCTGTGTATCTGCTTTCTTCCTGAGCCCCGTTGCTAGCGAGGGTGTCGCTGGCTCCCAGCCGGCGGCCAGGGAGGCGTTGCCGGCGGAGGCTCCTCCGCGCCTCGGGACTTTCTCACGGCCGGCGGCGCTCCCGGGCGTGGGAAGGGCAGGGAAAGGTGTGGGGCGGCATCGCCCGCTGGACGCAGGTCTCGCGCGCTGGGGAAACGCTCGCCCCAGCCGGGAGGAGCGGGAACTGTGCGGGGCCGGTTGTGCCGGCTCCTTCTCCGCACAGTCTCAGCACCCTGGGCATCCCAGTGCATCCGGCTCCGCACTGGCGGCTTCTCAAGGCGAGCAGGGCTTTCCTGCCAGACCTCATGACCCCTCGGAGGTGCCGGTTCCTGCCCTGCTTGGGGCCTTCCCAGCACACCCATGTCCTAGCTAGGGTTGCGCATCCTCCCTTTGCTCTGCTCTTGATCCCACGGCATTCTCCCTCCATGGAAGCACCTTCTTCCTCCAAATCCTGCAGCCTTCCTCCTAGGCCCTCTTCCCACCTCACTCCTTTCTGGCCCGTGTCCCCCCCATGTCACCAGCAAGTGTGTGGGTCCCCAGAATGGCACCAGCACCTTCCTCAGCGGTGCTGGCTTTACCCGATGTGTGCAGTTAGAGTCCTATGGTGGGTGCTGAGTCACAGAAAGCATTTGGGTGGGAAGTGTCGGGAAAGACAGGAAGCAGTCGGAAAAGCCTCCCTCCCATGGGAGCTGGATGGGGCTCATCCCTTTGGCCTGGAAGGGGACCTCGTGCCTCTGCATGCATCCACACGGGAGGAAGGTTTCTGGCGGCAGAGGCTTCTGCTTTATTAGGCAAACACAGAGCTGGATCTAGAGGCTGACCATGAATGCCAGGCAAATGCCATCGGGAAGCAAAGCTGGGCTTTCTCTAAAGAAGGCGCTGAGGTTTATGGAGGGCCCTCCGTCACCTGAACTCTCAGGCAGGTCCTTGTAGGGGAAGGGAGATGGTAGGTGCATGAGCAGCCCTTGCCATCCAGCTCCATCCTCCCTCATGCTGTGGCCATACCTCGCTGTATGATGATGGATATGGAATCACTGAATCGCAGAATCGTTACGGTTGGAAAAGACCTTCAAGATGATCAAGTCCAACCATAAACCCATCACCACCGTGCCTGCTAAACCGTGTCCCTAAGTGCCTAATGTACGCATTCCTTTAATGCTGACTCCAGCACTTGCCTGGGCAGCCAGTTCCGATGCCTGGCTACACTTTCCATGAATAAATGATTCCCAATATCTACCCTGAACTGTTGCTCGTGGAGTGGTTTATCCTGCCGGAACAGCTGTTTTGCATTGCCCAGCTCAGCTGCTCCACGCAGCCTGCAGATGTTCCCCAGCAAATGGCTGTGCCTGCATCTGGAGGGGCCCCGTGTCCGCCAACTATCTCGGCTGCTTTAAGCAGCCCCTTGATCGACGCGTCGGAGGCAAAGCAGGCGCAACTGCTGCAGCAACTGTGTTGGACCTGGAGCCTGCTGGAAAGCTGTAGCAAGGTCCCCATGGCGTGGCGGACGAACGAGAGCCACGTTAGCGGCACCGAAGGGACGGGAGGCAGCCACGAGCCCGGCTGGGCTGCACGTGTGTTTACCTCATCCCTCCACATCTCACATGTTGGGAGCTGTGCGCTCAATTAGCAAATGACACCCGCTTGCAGCCGATTGCCCAAGACACCAGCTCTAATAGCAGCCGGAGAGAGTTGGGCGCCTGAATTGCTTTCTGAACAGCTCTTCCCAGTTATTACTTTTCTAATTAAGACGAGCCTGCTCTTCGTCAACAACGTTTTATCTAAGGTGGGGAGACGTGGCATCTCTGGGGAGGCGGCTCAGACTTTCTATTAGGTGTTGCACGAGGTGGAGTCGGCCATCCAGCTGCTTGCCTTTCAAAGAAGCATCTCTCAAAGCGGTTCATCAAGAGCTGGTCCATGGATCTCAAGGTCTTGGGGACCCCCGAAGACGCAGCTTTGCCCGAGGAAGCTCTTCAGGAGAGCAGTGCTCTTCCATGGCACATGCACCAAGTGCTCTGCTTGACTTTACAGAGGACACAAGGCAGGAGATGTGAGGCCATCCAGCTCAGCCTCCTGCAGAGTCAACCACTGAATAGCACCCAGTCCTGATAGGAACATGCGGCGTCCACCGCAGAGGCTACCAACGCACTGCAATGCTCCGTAGAAAATTTAAGCTCAGCGTTTCTAACAGAAAAACAAACAAAAAAGCCAAAAAAAAGTGTCCTAGAAAGAGAGCGAAAGAGCTCAAGGTCATTGCCAATGTCCTCAGTGTCTGCAAGGAAAGGGGCTTCAGTAAGTGAAATTCCCAGGTGTGCCTGGCAAGGAGATCACATCCCTATTATAGAAGGCAAAACGAGAACTAACCCAGCCCTGCTCTTCCTAACCAAACCAACTCCAAGCATGATGCTTCATTTACCTCTGGATGAGATATGTTGGCCAGGCACTCAAAAGGCCTGCTAGTACCTATAGGTATAGCTATACCTATAGGCGGGTGTTATAGCTATAGTCCCCATAGACGCAGCAGCACTCTCTGTGTTTAGCTGTGGTCCATTTCCAATGCCCACACAAGGTGTGGGCTTTCATGGCCCCTTTGACCACCACCTCTGTCGTCATCACCCCTGCTTCAAGCGCTGACAAAGTCCACCTTGGGACACGCAGGGGCAGCTCCCATAGAGTGTCCTTGGGAGCAGGGTGCCCTTACTGGCCTTGCCATGGGCCATCCCCTTCCTTCTGCAGCGGGACGTGAGCAGGACCAGTGGGGCATGGACACGGCATTGGGGACAAACAGAAGGTCAAGTTCCCAAAGTGCTGGAGCTTCAAGCAGCAGCATTGGCTCTTCCCAGAGGAGGCAGCACAAGAGAAGAAGAGAAAAGCAGCTTGTTCTGTGAAAAACACAGGAACCAGTTCTGGGCAGGGCAGAGGAGCCG